>JAVJIF010011816.1:0-107365 GCA_038442645.1 Agave tequilana | reverse complement strand
AATAGATGATATGCTAATCTATGTGAAAAAATAAATAACTTATCAATAATAATTCTACACAAAAATATTAACATAAAAGAATCCAAACTCATAACCAAGAAATGAAGCTGTATACCTCATGAAGGACTCTGAACTTCTTCTTATTATTCTTCTTAAATAAGAGTTGAGGTGCGTAATTACTTTCTTAGTGTATATAAAGTTCAAACAAATAATCTTGGGAGAAGAATAAAAACAACAAGTATATTTGTGTGATAATATAAAAGAGTAAGAGTTAGAGAGATCAAACGCAAGTCAATCGCAAAGATAGAGGATTATTATTCGAGCCACTTGCTCTATGTCCCCACTTTCACCGCAATAAAGGATTTCACTATAATCACTCTCGATTATAATTGAACTTGATCTCGCAAAATCACTCGTTACCGTAACACCTACAAGCTTTCTTACTTATTCTCATAAAGAACATAAACGCACGAGCCCCCCACAAACTCGATTGAGGCCGCAACCTCCAACAATAAAATTACAAAAATGAACACTAGTGATCAATACTCGATCACAAATAAAACTCTCTAACAATCTCACTTTTAGAATAGATAGAAATAAGAGCTCAAGTGTAGGTGAGAGAAAATAAACATTGAGAATTGAAAAACACTAAAAACTTTTACAAGAGATTTTAGAATTGAATACTTGAAAATCTTTTTAAAACTTGTGAAAAACTTGTTGTAAAAACACTCTCTAGTCACTCTTATTTATAAGAGAAGCCTAGAGACCAATTCTCGATTAATTTCAGCAATTAAAATATGTTAAAATATAGTAGAATCAAGAAATAGCCATTAGGAATGAATTTGGACATGTTTGAATAGAAAACTAGCCATTATGAGACAAAACAGACAAGTTTTAACTACTTGGCAGTCAACAGGCCAAGTGGGCATGCATATAAGCAAATTCATACACATTTTTGAAATTAAAATGTTAGAATTTAAAAGTAACTGTATATAAAGAATTTATAGATTTTAAAGTTATTTTTTAATGAAACAAAATAATATAAATTAGATAGATATGATCAAAATACTGAAGGGTATCAAACTGAACTGTGAAACTATTTTTAGCATATAGGCTAATTAAAACCAATATTTCATAACCAAAACTTTTGAATCTGAAAATGACTATATATAAAGATATTATAGCCCTTTAAGTTAACTTTATAATACAACTTGAATCACATCAAATAGAGATCAGAGTAAAAATTATAACTAAAATAGAAGACATGTGTCAGTGTAGAATAGCCAACTGTCGACATCTAAGCCCTCTATAAAGGGATGACGACAAGCCTAGGATGGGCTGTCGATAGGTGAGACTCTCTCAGCCCTATGTACCCCTATAACATCAGTTTAAAATATTTTGAAAAACCAAAATAAATTCTTATAAATTTTGCAAAATAAGTTCATGTAAATACTTTGAAGTACAAATATGTGTGATAAAAAATTCACATATTATAAACATGTGAACTTATTTTTTCTGAAATGAAACATGATCTTAAAACCAATCTGTATTTTCTAAAACTAAATTTGTAAATAGAAAATCATATTTTTCTAGAACTCTTATGAATACAAAAACAAGTTTTATTAAACTCATTAGAAGCACAATGTGTATAGATTGAATCCAATACACATAAATCATATAAACTTGTTTTTTATGAAATCTATTCATATATCAAAACGGATTAAATTGATAACTAAAAAAAAAATAGTGTATGTATGTAAGCTTGAGCAATCAAAACTAATTTATTCTTTACATAAATCTTAAACTTACAACTCTTGACTCAGGTCTTTTTCATAAATAAATCTAATTTACCATCTTGACTTGATCAAACTTGATCCAATGTAGAGCTAGACTTCTTCTTGAGTACTTGATGCGATTTTACAGCTTGAGCTCTTGAATCAACACTTGTTAGCTTTAAAGCTTGACTTTGAGTCTATTGTTGAAGCTAAACGCTAAACCATGATCTTCTTTAAACTTGTAACTTAAATACCATCAGATCAATAGTACTGTAACTACATAAGTTAATCATCATCAAAACTAGAGTGGTGGATCCTTGAGCTAACATTTTATTCATAAATCGGCAGAAAAATGCGATAATAAATGCAGAATTGATGACTAATCAATCAACATAAAAATAGTACTCGCCTAGAGTGTCCCGGCATGGCGACGAACTCCAGTGGAACGCCGATGGCGTTAACGCATGATGTGCAAGAAGAAAAGAGAGGTGAAATATATAAGAGAGAAAAAAAGAAGAGAGATAATATAGAAGAGAAAAAGAGAGAGGTAAGGCTAGAGAGGAGAGGGAGAATAGAGAGAAAGAAAAGAGAAAGATGGAAGAGAGAGAAAGACAACAAAAAGAGAGAGAAACGATAGAGAGAGTTAACAGAGAGAGGAGAAAAAGAGAAGAGAGAAGAGAGAAATGGAGAGACGGTGAGAGAGAGAAGGCAGGAAGGAGAGGAGAGAGGGGTATGCCCGAGGAGGGGCTGGCGGGTGGCCGGCCAGCGAGGCGCTAAAAGGAAGGCTGGTGGCGCGGCATAGAGGGAAGGCCGACGGTTGAGGCCCAGGTAGAGAAGAGGAGGAAGGAAGATGAGGAGAAGAAGATGATGGTAGTATGGGAAGGTGGTGGAGTGGGTGGTGGTTTGGGAAAGATGATGGTGGCTTGGTGGTGGATGGTGGTTGCAGAGAAAGAGAGGAGATTATGGAGGAAGTAATGAAATTGGAGGAGGAGAGGGGAGATGATAGTGGTGGAAATAGAGGTGAAGTGGTAAGAGATGGGGAGATGACTAGCTAGGGTAGGTGGGGAAGGTGAACGACATGGGTGGTGGCCGCTGGGGGTCACCGGGGATGGAGGGGGTGGCTGGCCGGTTCTTGGGAGGAGAAGAAAGAGGAGACAGGAAAGAGGTTGGAAGAAAAGAGAGAGGAAAAGAAAAAGGAAAAGAAAAGAAAGAAGAGAAGAGAGAAGAAAGAGGGAGACATGCGTGGAAGGTTGGAGAAGGAAAAAAGAAAAGAAAAAAAAAGAAAAAGAAAAGGGAAAGGAAAAGAAAAGGAAAGAAGGAAATGAAAAAGAAAAGCAAAAAGGAAATGAAAAAGAAAAAGAAAAGAAAGAATAATAAGAATAATAAAAATAAAATAATACAAATTAGAATGAAGGAAATGAGTCACGCCCTGGGCTCGGGCTGGGCTCACGGTCTATAAAATATGGGTCCGATATCAAACAATAATAAAAATAATACAAAAAATAGAATAATACGAGTGAAAATCGAGACACAAATCTAGTATGTATCCCGAAAATGGGGTGTTACATTCCATTTTTAGATCAAGATGACCAGTCCGTCGACATATACATATTTTGTGCCACCCTCACGCTAAGTCAAGGCTCACACATGTGAGAATCATTCACGTCCAGGGAAATAGAGGAGAGAATGTCAACCTTTGGAAACAACATCCTCCTCGAGGTTCCAATCGTGCCTCCGAATATCCTCCTGGTCAGACTTCTGTACCTCTTAGTAATCCAATCGCGAGGAGATGGATAGGTGGTGCTCAGATCATCATTTTCTCTTATCTCCCATTGTCGCCTCAGCCTCCGAGACATCCACCATGTCGTCTTGAAGATCGAAGGACTATGTGCTTTTGAACGCAAGCACCTCGAGGCTTGCCTTCAATGCCTCCGAAAAAATTGCAGTGCTCCCTTTCTAGCCTCCCATGCGAGCCAGACTGGCCATAGTGATGGGATTAGTGATACCCAAGGGAGTCCCGACCTTCTCTTGGGCAATACCCCCGTGAAGCGTTGCTTTCATCTTCTTCTTGTCTCGCCCTTTCCCCTTCCCAATACCATGTTGCAGCTTGCTCAGGGGTTGAGAATCCATATCGCTGAAAGAGAAGAAAAATGTGTGAAGTTAGAAGAAAATTTGTTCAAAGACTAAGTATCTAGAAGCACACCCTCAATCTCGTCGGGACTAAGTCCAACATGGACCAGAGTCGACTCCCTCGATAATTAGTTGATGGACCTCTTCCACTTAGGGCAGGCTTGGAGGGGTTCGAGCTCCCTTTTAGTCCTCTTCGGATACTCACGTAGAGTGGTCGAGAAAGTCGCTAGGGGTCCCCTACTTGGTCGGAAGATTAAATTCTTTGTGGTCCCAGATAAAGATATAATTGTTTTTTCAACTTTTGTTGGAAGTAGGAAGGTTGAGGATGAGTCAGTTATTGTACCTAGTAGATAATTAGGTCAAGAGCAAGTTAGGATGTACCTTTTGACTTAAGAAATATCGAAATAGGTATAGAGTGGGTTTGACCTTATTAATCTTACACAAGGCAATAAAACAATCATGGCTCCGATACCGTTTGGAGCAAACTGACAAATGGGGATATTGATAATTGCCATCACCTCTGTAATAAAAGAGAGAATTGTTGGCCCAAAGGCCTTCCACCCTAGTTTTGATGATGATTAACTCCTGTAGTTATGTTTACTAATATTCTTGTGATTTTAGTTTCAGATCCTTTAACAAGATATTAGTTGGTGATTAGCTTCAACAAAGGAGTTTAGAAGCTTTTCATGGTGATTCCAGGGCCAATACTTCAAGATCACACATTACCTAGCCCATGGATGGAGTTTTGGAGCAAGTCAACTTGAAGATGAAGATCATCAAGAAGACTTAGGTATCCATAGTTTAGATAGTGTGTTTTAGATCCATTTGTAAGCTTAGTATAGTTGATATGCTCAAGTGCACAAACACACCACGTTTTCATGTTTTGGAATTGTTTTCATGAATGATTGATCAAAACAAGTTTACATGGTTTATATGTATAATAGATGTATTCTAGTTATACATACATGCTTAAACATCTTAAACAAACATATTTTGACTTTCCTATTCATGTATTGAAAAATCAAGTTTGATAAAAATACAAGTGTTGGTTTTGATAAATTTGCAAGACACAAAAATGAATTGATATGATTGTTATATGTCTTGAAATTTTTATCACTTGTTTATATATCAATACAAAATGATAAAACTATTTTTTGTGATTTTAGAAGTGTTAAAGATTTTTCAAAATATTTTTAAACTGTTTTTCTGACCCAGATTTCTGTTCCAGGCTTCAACCAGTCGACTAGTCAACTGACCTAGTCGACTTGGGATGAAGTCGGTCGACCGGGTCGGTCGACCGACGTGCACAGATCTGTGCACGTTTGGCAGACACTGGGACGGTCGACCGTAAGGGTCGACCGGGTCTGAGAGCAGAGCTCTCTGTTTGTTTGGGTCGACCGGGACGGTCGACCGGAGGCTCCAACGGTCGGATTTTAGACCGTTGGCGGTCGACCGTTCCGGTCGACCGGTGTCCTGTCAGGCTGCCAGCTCTGCCTAACGGCTAGTTTTCTGATGGGGCTATAAAACCCCATCTCTTGGGCTGTTTTGATAAGAGTTTCAAGAAGAAAATTTTCAGTGTTTCTCTAGTGTTTAAACAAGTTTTCAAAATAGTTTTTGTGCTAAAAAGATTTCATCTTTATTGTTTTTAGGTTTTTGAAAAATCAAAGAAAACTAGGTTTTTGGGATATTGATTTGGTCTTTTATTTCTATCATCTACAAGAGATTTCCCAATAGTTTTTCTTTGTTGCTTGTTTCCAAAACACCTTGATTCCACACTTGAGCTATCTTCTATCCTAATCTATTTAGGATCTTTGTTTTGTGAAAAAGAGAAAAAGAGAAGTGTTTGAGGTTAAGCCTCCAAAGTTGTAAACCCCCTTATTTGTGTATCCCTCTTTGGTAGAGGTTGATCGGAGTGGTATTGGTTTGGATCCCTCTTTGGTAGAGGTGATTGTGTTTGTTTTGGCTACGGGCCTTATCCCTCTTCGGTAGAGGTGGATTGTGGTTGTATTGCCTCGGTGGCATTGAGAGAGAGTTCGGTACTCCTATAGTGGATTGGAAATCCTACACGGTGGTGTAGGCGGGGATGTAGAGCTAGGGCTCGAACCTCGTAACATATCCTTGTGTTTGCGTTTGATCCAATATCTCTCAACTCTCTCTCTCTCTCTCTTTATTTTGTGCAAAGCATCATTCATTCATTCATATCTAATTACTTGCATTTGTGACTTGCGTATATTCATATTGATATATCATCTTATATGCTTGGTTGTTTGTGTGAGCCTCACTTATACTTAACCACAAGAGCTTCACATAGCACCTCAACCCATCCAAGGGGAATCAAGAGGAGTTAGTCCAGAGCCCTTCACGGGGAATTCGGCTACACTTGTGTGTTGTATTAAGTGTGTTGCAATAATTTGCATTAGCTTCCGCACTTAGCGCATTTAGTTTCTAGATTAGCAAGTACACCTATTCACCCCCCCCTCTAGGTGTTTTTCAATTGGTATCAGAGCTAGTGCTCCTGATACTTAGGCTTACATCCTAGGAGTAAGATCCATTGTTTGCTAATCTATTATTTGTATTTGCTTGTTTGCACACTCATATAGTTTACCATGGACTTCATGACCCCACCTAGTTATGACCCTTTCAACATTCTTGTTTGGAAGACTAAGATGTCCATTTATTTACAAACCCTAGGTTACAAGGTTCACCTTGCCATTACCAAGGAATCCTTCCTTAGTGATAGCAAGCATATAGGGGCCAATGCACAAGCCCTTGAGGCCGTTAGAAGCACATTACCTAAAGAATATCTTATGAGTATTTCTAACCTTGATTCCGCTTTTGCAGTGTGGAACAAGTTGACAACAACCACCACCTCCAAGCTTCAAACGCCTATCCAACAAGAAGAAATCTAGTGGAGTCCGACTCACAATGCTTGATGATCCAAGGGAATGACTCTCTTGAGGTACATCGTCATCTCAATTAGATAGTGATGATTGTGCTAGTTCTTCAAATGATTATGTTGATCCCCCATGCTTTGAATGAAGAACTATCAATTGTTTGTGAAAAATTAATTGAAAAATATAATTTGTTGAAAAAGAAAAGTCTAGGCCTTAACAATGATAATAAAAAATTTGATTGCTAGACTTGATGTTGTTTTCAAGAGAAGAGGAGATTGCTAATGAGAGGGATTCATTAAAATCTCAACTTGATCTTGCACTTAAAGAAAATAACTTTTTGAAAAATAAAGATGATTGTGAAAAAGTTTTAAAGAAAAATGAAACTTGTCTTCAAAATTAATTTTGTTTTAAAAGAGAATGATTCTTTAAAAATAAAAATGCATCTATTTCTAAAGATTTAGAAATTTGTTTAATAAAGAAAAATGAAGTTTTGAAAAATAAGATTGATGCACATGTTTGCCATGCTAGGGTAGTATCACACTTCACCTATTGCATGCCACACTTCTTCTTTAATTAATGATGATATTTGTTTGCTTAAGAAGAAGGTTGATTGTTTGGGCTCCACTATGAGCCAATGTGCCATGAACCACTCACGTTTGGAAACCTTAGTTCGAAGAAACAAGTTCCATCCTTTATGCATGCACACCCTCCACGGCATACACATGCTCCTCACGGACACACCCATCACATGTATGCTCATGTGTACACTTGTATACATTGTGGACGTAAGGGCCACCTTGCTAAAATTTTGCTATGATAGAATACATACTTCAAATTTAGCAAATAATTTTGTTTGGGTTAGAGAAGGTACTAACCCCCATGGACCCATAAGATATGGGTACCAAAGACCACCCCTCCTTTATTTGATGTAGGTGTGGGCTCTCACATGACGTGAGAGTGATGGTACCTTGGAGTGGATGCGTTCCGTACTTAAAGGAAATCAATTGGATGCATCACTTTCAAGGGAAGTTTGGTGGGAAGACCACCTTGGTTTGGAGAACTAGAGCGGTGCCCTCATTGGTTTTAGTATCGAATCTCTAACTCCTTATGTTTACATGCTTTCCATGTTTATCATTTATACCACGTTTTATTGTTTAGTGATTAGTATGAAAATGCCATGTTAATTAGATTCTTGACATACATGTATAGTATTTGAGACACCCATGTTTAATATGGATTATTATTTTGTGTTCTCGTATTTGACTAGCTATCATGTACATCATAATCTATAACATGTGGATATTCATAATGATCATGTTTATGATTTTCATGTTGATTTTTATCTTGTTTTTTATGTTTCATGTTTTGAATATATGTTTAGATGTTAGTTTTCATTAAAACTTGGTATATACTTGTGCATATAGTGGGCCACAAATAAATCTATATATGTTTGGGCTTGATTGCTTATTTGAACCTATTAGATGTGCTAGTATAGTCTAGTTTTGATGATTCATACATTTTAAACTTGTATTCCTATTTGTGGATTTGTTTTATGATCATGAGTTTTCATTTCATGTATATGTGTAATTTTGCCAAACTTCAAGATAAACATGATACCCCTTGAGTCATTTGCTTTTCATGCAAATCTATACATATGGACTCAATCGTGTTTAGGGATATGTATGTATACTTATTGTGTTGACAATTCATACATATACCTTGAAATGAATGTGTTTTGGTGAAAATTTAGTTTTTCTTGATTTCGTTTTTATTTGTTTAACTTCATGTATTGTCTATTTTATCCAAATTATTATTATACATATACATCCTTTTGAGTCACGTGCCTTCATGCATATACTTTGTGGACTCGTTGTGTTTGGATATGTATGTATACTTTAATTTGTATAAGTACCTTGAAGATTAAATAAGTTTTAATGATTTTCATGTTTTCTTGTTTCAAGAATTTTGAGCTTAATTGGATATTTCATAATGCCATGTCACACATTACTTGTACACTCACCATTTTTAAAATATTTCTCATGAGTATGTTTTTCATGAGCATGTATGGACTTTATTGAATATTGAGTGTTCTTAAGTGCTATGTGATTTACATGTGTTTATGAAAATTATTTTTAGTTTATTCCTTACTTGAAGGATTTCGTACTAGTTAACAAGATTTCTCATTTAACTAGTTCGTATTCTTCTTTTGGTAGAGTTTTTCAAACAAAGCTTATTTTTCAAATCTATTTTTGAAAACCCCTACCCTTATGGGAGGATGGATGAGAGATCATGTTCATGTATGCTTTAAAATGAAAATTATTTAAAACTTGAACCATGATTGGGAGGTATAGTGATATGATGTATACACTTAACTTATTGTTATGTCAATTAGTATCATTGAACTCTTTCAATTGATATCATTTTGATCTTCTTGTATACTTATATGATTATTGTGTATGTATATCTTCAATGGGTATCATCTATTAGTGATTGGTACTCATTCTATTTCATACACATATACTTGTTTTATTTGTGCTATTATATTTTCTATATCTTGAGCACAAATTTTGTTTATGCTAGAGCTTGAGCTTCAACTTTATTTCAATTGATTTAGTTTTCAATTGGTATCTTATTACAAGCCTACGCATAGTTTTTGTTGGTATTTCATAAAGGGGGAGAAAATTCGTTTTCATATTTCAATTGGTACTTGTATTTCACTCCCTTACTTTATGATAGAAAATAGTCATTTCAATTGTTTATTTGGTTTAAAAAAATACTATCTTTTGATATCAAGATGTCTTGTGTTTTAAATTGGTATCTAAAATTTTGTTTAAAGAAAAATATAAAAGTTTGATTATATTGACTATATGCAAGGAGAGCTTAACATCTCTTCTACATATAGATTCATGATGAGTGTATCTTGTATTGAAAAGCTTAACATCTCTTCTTTATGTGGTACACGTGTGTAGGGGGAGCTTCACATCTCCTCTTATGCATTACATAATGTGTGTTATGTGAATAGGGCTTAACATCCCTCTTTCATGTAATGCATATGTGTAGGGAAGCTAACTCAGCGTCTTCCTCTTCATGAATGTATATAGCATATAACATTTATTGCTTTGTTTCTTTTCAATAGGTATCAAGATGCTTCATTGACATATTTCAATTGATATCCTAATTGATTGTCACCCCTTATTGACCTTGTTTTGTTTTTAGACAAAAAGGGGGAGAACATTATTTTTTTTATTGTTTTGATTGACACAAAGGGGGAGAAAGATTTTTACCCCTCATTTTATTGTTTTGATTGTTTACCCCTTTGTTGATGATTGACAAAAAGGGGGAGAATTATTTGTGAGTTTAACATGCATTATATAATCTTATAAACTCAAAATGATTTGTTCATGATTTATATATGCATAGTTATGTTTTAGTTATGTTTTTGCATATATATGTTTAATTTAGTTTAATAATGTTAATTGATCTCTATAACATGTTTTGTTTTGAATATTTCATTTGATATCTAGAGCATCTTGTTTATGCATTGTCATTCATGCATATTATGTTTATTTGTTTTATGCATGAGTTAAGGGGGAGCTTCTTTGAAGCTTAACTTTAATCCATGCATATATAACTCCATGAGTTTTGTCATCATCAAAAAGGGGGAGATTGTTGGCCCAAAGGCCTTCCACCCTAGTTTTGATGATGATTAACTCATGTAATTATGTTTACTAATATTCTTGTGATTTTAAGTTTCAGATCCTTTAACAAGATATTAGTTGGTGATTAGCTTCAACAAAGTTTAGAAGCTTTTCATGGTGATTCCAGGGCCAAAACTTCAAGATCACATATTGCCTAGCCCATGGATGGAGTTTTGGAGCAAGTCAACTTGAAGATGAGATCATCAAGAAGACTTAGGTATCCATAGTTTAGATAGTGTGTTTTAGATCCATTTGTAAAGCTTAGTATAGTTGATATGCTCAAGTGCACAAACACACACGTTTTCATGTTTTGGAATTATTTCATGAATGATTGATCAAAACAAGTTTACATGGTTTATATGTATAATAGATGTATTCTAGTTATACATATATGCTTAAACATCTTAAACAAACATATTTTGACTTTCCTATTCATGTATTGAAAAATCAAGTTTGATAAAAATACAAGTGTTGGTTTTGATAAAATTTGCAAGACACAAAAATGAATTGATATGATTGTTGTATGTCTTGAAATTTTTATCACTTGTTTATATATCAATACAAAATGATAAAACTATTTTTGGTGATTTTTAGAAGTGTTAAAAGATTTTTCAAAATATTTTTAAACTGTTTTCTGACCCAGATTTCTATTCCAGGCTTCAACCAGTCGACTAGTCAACTGACCTAGTCGACTTGGGATGAAGTCGGTCGACCGGTCGGTCGACCGACGTGCACAGATCTGTGCACGTTTGGCAGACACTGGGACGGTCGACCGTAAGGGTCGACCGGGTCTGAGAGCAGAGCTCTCTGTTTGTTTGGGTCGACCGGGACGGTCGACCGGAGGCTCCAACGGTCGGATTTTAGACCGTTGGCGGTCGACGGTTCCGGTCGACCGGTGGCCTGTCAGGCTGCCAGCTCAGCCTAACGGCTAGTTTTCTGATGGGGCTATAAATACCCCATCTCTTGGGCTGTTTTGATAAGAGTTTCAAGAAGAAAATTTTCAGTGTTTCTCTAGTGTTTAAACAAGTTTTCAAAATAGTTTTTGTGCTAAAAAGATTTCATCTTTATTGTTTTGGGTTTTTGGAAAATCAAAGAAAACTAGGTTTTTGGGATATTGATTTGGTCTTTTATTTCTATCATCTACAAGAGATTTCCCAAATAGTTTTTCTTTGTTGCTTGTTTCCAAAAACACCTTGATTCCACACTTGAGTTATCTTCTATCCTAATATATTTAGGATCTTTGTTTTGTGAAAAAGAGAAAAAGAGAAGTGTTTGAGGTTAAGCCTCCAAAGTTGTAAACCCTCCTTATTTGTGTATCCCTCTTTGGTAGAAGTTGATCGGAGTGGTATTGGTTTGGATCCCTCTTTGGTAGAGGTGATTGTGTTTGTTTTGACTACGGGCCTTATCGCTCTTAGGTAAAGGTGGATTGTAGTTGTATTGCCTCGGTGACATTGAGAGAGGAGTTCGGTACTCCTATAGTGGATTGGAAATCCTACACGGTGGTGTAGGCGGGGATGTAGAGCTAGGGGCTCGAACCTCGTAACATATCCTTGTGTTTGCGTTTGATCCAATATCTCTCAACTCTCTCTCTCTCTTTATTTTGTGCAAAGCATCATTCATTCATTCATATCTTATATGCTTGGTTGTTTGTGTGAGCCTTACTTATACTAATCACAAGATCTTCACATAGCACCTCGACCCATTCAAGGGGAATCAAGAGGAGTTAGTCCAGAGCCCTTCATAGGGAATTCGGCTACACTTGTGTGTTGTATTAAGTGTGTTGCAATAATTTGCATTAGCTTCCGCACTTAGCGCATTTAGTTTCTATATTAGCAAGTATACCTATTCACCCTCCCTAGGTGTTTTTCAAGAATGAGTGTAACGCCCCCCGATCCTACGGGTACGGGGACGTCACTGCGACGTACATACGCAGGTCAGAAGTACCCTCACGTATATACGCTAAGCATCAGTACAAGCAAGAATCAGAGTACGACAAAGCGTAGCGTCCATTCATATGCCAATACAATTATACAAGGTTATCACAAGTTGTGACATACTCTTACATATCACATGCATCATATATCACAGCCAAGTACAAAAGTACGATTTACAATATAATTACAAGATGCTCACGAGCTAAAGGAAGGTCCCGCGAGCGAAAAAGGAGAGTCTGGCACAACAGAAACCGAGACTAATCAGCCTGCTCGGAAGGAAAGCTTGATCTTCCACAGAAGGCTCCACCTCGATCCAAGGTTCGGAACCTGAACATGCAAATTCAAGGGAGTCAGGACCTCCCAAACAAGTGATCAGGTTGCAGCCGAGTGGCATAAGAAATAAGAGTACGAAAGTTGGTACAATATCAAGAATAATCATCCAGCAAGTGAAAGGAGCATAGCATGTTATAAACGTAAGGGCATTGTATAAGCTTAGGCTACAGCTCCATGAGACCAGTACTTCGAGGGGATAATCCAAATAAGGAAACCCTCATCTATATACCTTCATCTCATGTCACCGTAATCCAAGCGCATACAACAACCACAGTTAACGTCTTTTATTATTATTATTATTATTACTCGTCTTACCCTGATATCTAGCTATGTGAACTAGCGTCCCAGCACACATAGATCCATATCCGAGTAAAGCAAGGTTGTTATTGGAAACCAGCGGGGGTATCAACGAACTATGTTTACAGTGGGTCCCGTGCATACCCGGGACCACGGCCCAGGATTGTTCCGTTGCTTGGTGACGGAACCCGCCGCAAGGCAAACAGGAGGGACTTATTGTATGCCCTTAACATGATGGTACCAGGAATGAGGGAGCCAGCACTCCCCTCGGTCGCCTGGAGGCCCACAGGTCAGACCGGAAGTTCAGTTGCACAACATACCTAATGCCACTGTAAACACGAACACATATTGATAGCCGCATGTTTTCCCCCGACCCAATGTAAGTTGTCTCATTTTATGAATATTAGATAATTATCAAATTTCGGGAATGAGCAGGAACATGTCAGGAATACAGGTATATCAGGAGTGCTGGTTCGTACTATCATGTAATCAAGTTGTAAATCATGAAGTCCGGTTATCATTCCCGTTATAATGATAATTATAGGAGTCAGGTGTATCATGCCTTGTGTCAATAGATAGCATGATAAGAGGTGATATTCATCAAGTAACAAGCCTCGCAAATAGCAACATAATATACATGATCCAAAGATAATGTTCATAATCAAAGAAGTAATTAACCATAATAAATAGTCAAGATTAGTCGACTAGGAAAGACAAGTAGTCGACTCATGAAAGAGTTAGTCGACTATAGAAAGGGGACAAGTCGACTAAGAAAGCTGCGTTTGGGAAAGCTGCGTTTTTCAGAGGAAAGTTAGTCGACTAAGGCGTTTGGGTTAGTCGACTGGTCAAGTCTGCGTCTCAAAGAGCCGCGTTTCAAGAAGCTGCGTTAGTCGACTAGGAACAGTAGGTAGTCGACTAGGGAAATCTGCGTTTCAAGGAACCGCGTTTTCAGAAGGAAGTTAGTCGACTAAGGGAAAACACCGAGTCGACTAATAAAGTGTGCGTCTCAAAGAGCTGCGTTTGCAGAGAAAGGCTAGTCGACTGGACGCAAGGGAGTAGTCGACTAACTATGCTGCGTTTCAGAATCAAGGGTGCGTTTCCAAAGGATTAGTCGACTGATAAATTGGTCAAGTCGACTAATGAAGTTCAAAACAGAGAACAGGTCCAAATATTGAGGGCTGTGTTTTGTTACAAACATGAAATAATATCAAGTCATGGCGAGTAGAGTTACTCGCCTAAGGTGCGTCCGACGCAGAGAAACGCGGTCCCAATCCAACAGGAGGGTGCCGGTTCTCACAAGTTGATGGAAAGGTTGTGGTTGCTTTGGAGAAGATGGAGGTGCAAGTCTAGTTCATCAAGCCAAAACGGGATCTTGCAAACGTTGTTGCGGGGGACGAAACTATAGTCCGTTAGAAAGAGGTTGTCGAGGAGGTGAAGATGGTATGCTTGGTAGAGGCTACGGTGGTGCAGGTGGTGGTGGAAATGGTGGTTAAGTCTTGTGGAGGAGATGGGTTCCTTGAAGTCTCTTGGTGAAAGGAGGTTGAAGAAGATGGTGTTTGTTGGTGAAAATGGAGGAGGAGATGGAGGAGAATGAAGTAGAGGGATTTGTGGTGGAGAAAATGGCTTTGGTGGGTGGTGGTGATGGCCGGCCAAGGAGCTTGGGGGTTTGTTGGCTATTGGAGCTTGCTGGAACAAGAAGAAGAAGGAAATGAAGGAGAGAGATGAAAGAAGTTATATATATATATAGAAGGGGAAAATAATATAATAATAAGTCATCATTACTTTCCCTCCAAGGATTGCTGCGTTTGCAAAGTCCCAAGGCTGCGTTTAGGCCATTTAAAGAGCCAAACGCGGGAGCTCAAGGCTGCGTCCAGAGGAAAACGCAAGGAGGCTGCGTTTCAAAAGAAAAGGACAAGGCATGGGTGATTGGACAAGAGTTGCTTTAGCCCATAAGCATTAAATGCAGCAAGGGAAGGGTCTCCGCATTTAATGATGGATCCAGTTGGCCAAAACTCGCGTTTGAGGAAGGAGAGAGAAAAATGGAAAAAGAGATAAGTGAAAAACTTGGATAAATTCTCGGTATCTGAGAAAATACCGAAAACTCCAGGAATGACCAAAAATTGAAGTATCTCCAAAAGCTTTATAAAAATTCTCAAAAATCATAAATATTATAAAATGACTTTTGGTGAAATCGGTTTTCAGAAACTCTACTTCATTTTCAAGATAAAAATCATAAAGTCAACCGTCAATCTCGGTATACACCGGATTGCCGGGTCTTGATAAAATCTGATAAATCCTAGAAAATGTATTTAGATAGAAAATATGATTTTAAGAAATATGTCTAAAGGCACTTTTATAAATTCCAAAACCGTTTGTAAATTAAAATCCCGGGAATCGGTCAACGGTACTGGCCGACACCGGTTTTGAAGATTTACAACTTAATTCCGAAAAATTCCAGAAAATCATGAAAAATCTAGAATATTAAAAAAATAATATTTGAAACTAAAATTAGTCAAATCTAAATACCAAACAGATCAAATCAAGCAGTACTGCTATATGAGTAAATATTCAAATAGTAGAAAATAATAAAATAAAATAAAAAGAATACGCCCAAGAATCAAGATACGTAACTGTGTACGTATGCAGAGGATGGGGTGTTACAATGAGGAGGGGTATAAATAGCTTTCCCCTCTCCTAGGCGTGCGAAGGACCCAGAAAGGCGGGAAACTCCCCCAACTAAGATGAATATATGTGCAGTTGTCGGATCTTTGACACGTGTTCCACGTCCTTCGTGGAGCGAAAGCACTTCGAAGATAAAAGAGTTATTTCATCTAGACCGTTTAGGATGAGGTTTGGCCACTAGATGCGGACACGTGTCCTAAATCTCCTATGAAGTTTCGAAGCCCTAAAGATAAGAGTCAGTTCATTTGGTTCGTCCAAAGGAGGATTAAGAACTCAAGATGTGGGTTCCGTGTTATTAAAGAAATTGTTTCCCATATCTCAATGGCTCAGGCTTCTTTGGGGGCTAATGTGTGTGGCATGGGCCATTCATCCAGTTAGGCTCAGGCCTAATGAATTTATGAATTTCATTCTACCAAGACGTAGGCCCGTTAAAATATTCTTTATTTACTGAATAAAGCCATGAGTGGGCTCAGGCCCAAGTTAGATTATTCTATCAGGCCCAAAACAGACCCAGTGACTTAATAAGACTCCTAACGCGGATGAAACACATGATTTACCCTTAATACGGGCGAAATACCAGATAAATCCCAGGGCATCTATGATACCCTGTTGACTACTAATAACATGTATGCTCTACAAATACTCTAAACTACCAAATTACTACCGTTAACTACAGGTCTGATTTAAACATCAGAGATGTTCAACTGGCCCAAGCCCCAGTCGCCCTGACATTGTGTTCCCTGCTTGCAGGTCTTGCCAACAAGATCGTAACCATCCCGTTTACCCCATCCATAAACAACCTCATACTTTTTACAGAAACGACTGAAGTGTCAACCATGATGAATTTTAATATTGGGTGTGACTCTTATTGCGTGAACTTGTATTAACAGATTTTTTTTTTTTTTTTTAGTACTTCCGCGATAAAAATACTTGCTTTATACCCATAATTTGATCTCCACTATTCCTCACCTTTTTCATAATCCTATTTATTATTTCTTCATGGCCTTGTCTTCAAAAGTTTCGCCTTAAATCAATTTAATACATAGCTTAAGGAGTAATTTTGAAACCCGACATTAGTGATGATAATGTCGGATTGAAGCCGACATTATCATGTAGGGCCAGCCCAAAAGGGATTCGGTTCATGTGTGTGAGCCACACACACATACAATAAGAGGGTCAATCTCGTATTGACACGTGGATTAAAACTCTTATAATATGTGTGTGAGGCCTACACACATAGCATATTATAAGAGAATCAATACACGTGTCAACACGTGATTGGCCCTCTTATTGTACGTGTGTGTGGCTCACACACATGAACCGAACCCGCCTAAAAGGCCCTCAACCTCGTCAAAAACAGAGTAGGGATTAGGTTCTTATTTTAGATCAGTTTTATTTTGAGGGTGGGGCCTACTATAAGCCAACCTTTTTAGGTCCCATCTATGACTCCAAATTCAATAATTATTAATATTATTATTGTTATCATGTAATTTAGTATTACCGTAAAGTTTTCAAAACTCTAAAGGTTAACACGTAAAGAGTTTTAATCTTAAAAAACGTCTTTTTATGGTTAAGTTAGAAATGAAACACCTGAGAGAAATAAGCAAAAAAAAAAAATGTAGTTAATTTGTAAATAGCTTTAGGGTCTAATTGAAAGCCTTAGGTTGAGTTGAAGCCGAATTTAAAGCCTCAAATATTGTCGGGCAGAGATAGGCGATTGGGCCCGACCCATTATCATCTTTGCTGCGCCTGTTGCTTATTTCTGGGCGTGTTTGTTTTTGGACGGAAGTTTAAAAACTCATTTCCTACCTCTGGTGTTTGTTTGGAATCAGAAAAAGGAAATAGGAAACCCCTTTTTCTTTTCTCTTTTACACTTCCATTTTATACTACCATTTTCTCACTTGTAGGGTGCTATAGTTAATTTTGTGGGCATGTAAATTTTACTTGTAATAAGTTGTAGTTTAAAACAGTTAATTTTGGTAATGTAAATCTCATTTGCAGTCTAATTACAATCCCAAAAAAATTTCATAATTAATATTAATTTTAATATTATTTTGCGGACAACTTTGAGACCAATTTTTTCACTTCCACTTTCACATTATTAATCAAACACTAAAAACACAATATATTTTTTCACTTACACTTTCATATTGTAACGCCCCGATTCCACGGATACGGGGACGTCACTGCGACGTATATACGTAGGTCAGAAAATGCCCCCACGTATATACGCTAAGCATAAAAGTACAACAAGAATCAGAATACAACACAAAGCGTGGTATATTCATATGCCAACTATAAAAGTACTAATACAAAGTTATACAAGTTATGATAACTGTTACACTTTACAAGTGTTTTGTTTTCACAACCAAGTCCAAAAGAACATATACAAAGATATACACAAGATGCTCACGTAAGAGATGGAGACTCGTGAGCAAAAGGAAGAGTCTGGCACGAGGGAACTAGATCTGATCAGCCTGCTCACTCAGATACGCTTGGTCCTCTATGGATGGCTCCACTTCGTCCCAAGTCTCAGAATCTGAATATGCAAATCCAAGGAATCAAGACATATAACAGTAAACAAAATATAGCCAAGTGGCTAAGTGGTATGAATAGGAAAAACCAGAACAGTAAAATAAATGTCTACTAGCTCGTAAACGAAGCATGAGGAGATAAGATCATAATACAATAATCTACAATTAACGTCTTATTATTATTACTTGTCTTACTGTGATATCTAGCTATGTGACCCAGCGTCCCAGAGCACATAGATCCATATCCCAATAAAGCAAGGAGGTTATTGGAAATCAGCGGTTGTATCGACGAACTATGTTTACAGTGGACCCCGTACATGCCGGGATAACGGTCCAGGATTGTTCCGTTGCTTGGTGACGGAAGCCAGCCGCTAGGCCAAACAGGAGGGACTTATGTATGCCCTTATCAGGATGGTACCAGTAATAAAGGGAGCAAGCACTCCCCTCGGTCCCCTGGAGGCCCACAGGTCAGACCGGAACATGAGTTGCACAACATTCCTAAAAACCACTGTAAACACGAACACATATCGATATCCGCATGTTTTCCCCCGACCCATGTGTAAGTTGGTCCATTTTATACAAAAGTCAAGTGTATCATGCTTGGTTCAAGTGATGGCATGATAAGTGGTGATATTCACTATTTAACAAGTTATGGGGTGATAATGTACAATAACAAGTCATGAAGTAATATGAGGTAAGATTCTTCAAGTAACATGTCATGTAATACCAGTTATGAAGCATGAACAGGAATAATATACCACACATGTATCAACAATAAGAACCAAATTCAGAACGGAATCAACTAAGTCAAACAGTCATAATTAGTTGACTAGGAGGAAAGATTAGTCGACTAATAGGGGTCTTAAGTCGACTAACAGTCTGAATTAGTCGACTAAAACTGGGAAACAGAGAGTTGGGTTTCTGTTTCAGGAAAGTTAGTCGACTAGAGTGAAATGTATAGTCGACTAACAGATACCTAAGTCGACTAATAGTGGGCTAAGTCGACTAAAACTGTGATACAGAAAGTTAGGATTTATTCCAGGAAATATTAGTCGACTAGGTGAAAATAGTAGTCGACTAGGGGTCTCAAGTCGACTAATATCTAGGCTAAGTCGACTGGGGCCGAGAGTTGGTGTTTTCTGGTCCAAGGAAAGATTAGTCGACTAGGCTAAAAATGTAGTCGACTAGGGGGGTCTAGTCGACTGGTAATATGGTTTAGTCGACTAAAACTGTGAAATCAGAAAAAGTTACGTTTCAGAACAAATGGGTTAGTCGACTAGTCTCTAGGTCAAGTCGACTAATTCTGGGAAAACAGGATACAGAACAGATTTTATGGTGATTGTTTGATGTCTAAAAATATGATTTTTATGGCACCAGAGTACATGAATGATCAACACAAGTAAACAAGGAAGTTGTCTAGTCTTGGTGAGTAAAGATACTCACTTTGAACGGTTAAATCGAGGCTTGACGAGTTCCGAAAAGATCGTGTCGATAAATATCACCAAATGATTCCACGGCGATACTACGGACGATCACAATCCAAAAGCAGTCGTTGCTTGAAAAGGAGATGAAGACCTTGTGGTGTTTTGGAGTTAGGGTTTGAGATGGAGAAGAAAATGGTGAAGGCTAATCTCTTGGTGAAGTGAAGAAAAGAGAAAGAATTGTAAAGGAAAGTTTATATAGGATTTGATTTTTGTAAAGGAGATGCAAATAAAGAATTTGAGAGGGGGTTTTGTGTAAAAAAAAAGGGTGAGGGTGTCTCCCTTGGCCAATGGTGGCCGGCCATGAGAAAGAGAGAGAAAGATGTATTAAATGAGGGGGGTTGGTGAGAATGTGTGGAGATGGAATTTTGGAAGAAAATGGAAATTTGGAAAAATGGAATTCTTGTGGTTGTGAAGGAAGGAAAAGAAAATAGGGAAAAGGAAAAAGGAAAAGGATTGATAAATGAAGATATTTTCTTGGTCTTGGAAAATGAAAATATCGGAAACACGGATTCCTAGGTTCAAGTCAAGAATGCGGGAAAACATTTCGGAAAATACCGAAATCGTCCGAAATTTAAGTATCTCGGAACGACTCGTAAATTTCACCAAAAATCAATAATAATATATGAAGACTAATAGTGAAATCCTTTTTAAGAAATACTTTATAGTTTTAAAACTAAAAATCCCGGAATCAGTTAACTACCGACTCCGTTGGAATTTTCATAAATTTATAAAATTCTCAGAAAAAGTATTTAGATAAGAAATGTCATTCTAAGAAATAATGTCTAAAAGATTTTCTTGAAATTCCTAACTGTTGGGAATTAAAAATCCAGGAATCGATCAGCGATACTGGTCGACACCGTTTTGAAGAAATTCATTTTAATTAAAGAAAAATCCAGAAAATCATATAAAATCTAATATATTGGAAAATGATATTTGAAATTGAAATCGGTCAAATACAGGAAGTAAATCGAAAAATACGATCGAAAAGCTGAATACGCAACTAAGTACGTATTCTGGAAACGGGGTATTACAATCCATCCACCTTACAAAAATTTCGTCCTCGAAATTTCATAAGGTGAAAGGTAACAGGGAAGGTAACAGATAGTTAAGGAAAAGAAGAGAGATAACAATAGAAAAGAATGAGAAGGAAAGAGTTTTTTACCAATCAAGATGTGAAGAGTTGAGGATAGCGCTCCCGAATAACGTCCTCTCGTTCCCATGTGGCCTCTCCTGGCGCATGCCGGTTCCAAGACCACAATACTAATGGAATGGCTTTGTTCTTCAGTGTCTTCACACTTCTATCCAATATGGCCATCGGCTGCTCCTGATATGATAAATCTGGCTGTAGCTCTAGTTCGGAGTGATCAAGAATATGGCTATCATCCTTTACATACCTCCTCAACTGAGATACGTGGAAAACATTGTGCACTCCGTCCAAAGAAGGTGGCAATGCCAATCTGTAAGACACATCTCCCACTCGCTCCAAAATCTCGAATGGGCCGATATATCTTGGACTCAGCTTTCCACGAACACCAAACCGGATGATTCCCTTGGTAGGTGATATCCTCAAGAATACATGATCTCCAACCTAGAATTCCAATGGCCTCCTCCGTGTGTCTGCCCACTCTTTTGTCTGCTCTGAGCTGCCCTGAGATGATCTCTGATAATCCTGACTTTCTCTGTGGTCTGAATCAGGATCTCGGGCCCCAATAGTCTCCTCTCACCGACTTCATCCCAGCAAATCGGTGACCTGCACTTCCTTCCATATAAAGCCTCAAAGGGTGCCATCTTAATACTGGCCTGATAGCTGTTGTTGTAAGAAAACTCAGCTAAATGAAGATGGTCTTCCCATGATCCCTTGAACTCTACCATGCAGGCTCTAAGCATATCCTCAAGGATCTGGATGGTCCTCTCTGATTGTCCGTCTGTCTGAGGATGATAAGATGTACTGAACTTCAGACGAGTTCCCAGACTCTCTTGGAGACTCTCCCAGAAATGAGATCTGAATCTGGTGTCTCTGTCTGAAACAATACTGACTGGAACCCCATGCAGACGAACTATCTCCTTCATGTACTTGTCTGCCAGAACCTCTGTTGTCTGACCCACCCTGAATGGTATGAAGTGAGCTGACTTGGTGAGGCGATCAATGATTACCCACACAGTATTATTACCTTTAGGACTTCGAGGTAATGCCGTGACAAAATCCATGGTGATGTGCTCCCACTTCCATTCGGGTATCGGTAAAGGTTGAAGAAGTCCAGCTGACCTCTGATGCTCTATCTTTATCTGCTGGCAAACCAAACACTTGGCAACAAACTGGGCTATCTCCCTCTTCATGGCATTCCACCAAAAGTGTTTCTTCAAGTCCTGATACATCTTGGTTCCCCCGGGTGTATGGAATAAGCTGAACTGTGTGCTTCCTCCAAAATCTTCTGTCTGGCTTCTCCTTGGGGAACACAAAGCCTGCTTCCAAAATACAAAGCACCATCTGGATGGATACAGATATCAGTCCTCAATCCAGCCTCCACCTGAGCTCGAAATATCTGTAATCTGGGGTCCCCCTTCTGAGCTTCCTTGATCTCATCAATCAATGATGACTGGATCTGTAAAGCCATGAGCTGCCCTGCCTTCTCAGTTCCTTGCACCAACATCAAATCCAATCTGATGAAATCTCGAATCAACTCCTTCTGCTGAGTAATTTGGACTAGCACCCTGTTCTCTGGCATCCTGCTCAGTGCATCTGGAACTGTATTGACCTTACCTGGATGATATTGCAAGTCAATATCATAGTCTGCCATAAGCTCCAACCACCGCCTCTGCCTCATGTTCAACTCTTTCTGTGAAAAGATATGTTGGCCCAAAGGCCATTTGTGACACTTTTGTCATTTTGTTATGTACTTGACTTATTTTGTTGTGTTGGACACCTTTTATTTTTTTGTTGTGGACATGTATTGTTTGTGTTATGTATTTATGTCATGTTGAGACTCATTTCCTTTTATCTATGATATGACATGTGTAGTTGATATTTTCTATGGGCATGGATATATGATGTTTATGATTTATCAATTGTGATAATATGCCTGAGTATGATTTTTATATATGCATATGTTGAGGGGAGTTTCATTTGAAGACTCCACCCAAAATATTTTGTGATAACTACATATGTTTTGCCATCATCAAAAGGGGGAGATTGTTGGCCCAAAGGCCATTATCCCGGTTATTTTGATGATAGCAAAACGTATTTAGTTATGTATTTAATAATCTTGTTTTAAAAGTATTTCAGTTCAAAGAAACAGATTTTGACGACTCCGCTAAAAGACTCACACTTTTGGAGTTCGCCCAACATTTGCATCCCAAGCTAAGCACATAGGAAGCTTCGGAATTTGCGTTGAAGAAAAGTTCAAGAAGAAGATCAAGACTTGCTAAAGAATCCAAGATTTGTATTTTGTCTATTTTGTTTTAGAATTTTTGTCAAAACTAAATAGTAGAAGTAGAGATATGGGATATCACACACACACATTTTCTAGAGTGATTTATGGCTTCAAAATACTTTCTATTTCTATTTCCAAACTCAGTTTTAGTTGAACATATCTATTTTGGAAATATGATTTTTAGAGAGACTAGTTTTTGGAAAAACATTTCATTAAAAATCAAGTTTTTATCCAAAGAATTTTTACCAAGTATTTTACCTTGATAGTAGTATGACACATGCTCATACTCTATGATTTTTCAAGACCAAAACATTTTATCCAAGACCCAAAACCAAATCAAAATTGTCCAGGTCCTGTAAGTTCTGATTTTTCAGAAATTCACAGTGACCGGTCGACCGGCAGTCGACCGGCACTCGACCGACATGCACAAATGTGCATGTGCGTATCAGTCGACCGGGAGTCGACCGATACTCGACCGGCCCCAACCTGCTGCTCTCTGGAAATTGCCAGTCGACCGACCCGGTCGACCGGTGAGCCCCAACGGTCGGATTTTCGACCGTTGGCGGTCGACCGACCCGGTCGACCGGTAGTCTGTCAAAAGTTCTGACAGACTCAACAGCTATTTTTCTGACTTTTTGACTTTAGGGATTTGTCTCCAACGAATCTCTTGAGCAGTTTTTGACCCCTATAAATAGGTGGTCACTTCATATGAAATGACTAATGATTTTAGAGCTATCAAGTGCAATTTTACAAGAGTTTCAAAGATTTCCAAAGTTTTCAAAAGAAAAGATTTTTCTCTCCAAAGCCTAAATTTCCATCACCTTTCTTGGAGCCTATTCCTCTACTTCTCTCTAGCTTTGCACTACACAATCCCATACTCTAACTCTCCTATTTGGTTCTAGGATTGTGCTTAGTGAGCTCTTTTGTAAAGTGGTCAAGTGTGATCACTTCCATTGTAATTGAGTGAAGTTGTAGAGGCATCGGCCTCAAGGCGAGCTAGTGTGCTCAAGGTGGTGAAGTGTCATCACGGGAGACGGACAAGTGTTGTCCTTGTATTGTTGATCCGGTGGGATCCTCAATAGTGGAAATCCTTCAAGTGTGAAGGCGGGGACGTAGAGCGTGGCTCGAACCTCGGAAACATATCGGCGTGTTTGCGTTTGCTCAAATTCTTCTAACTCTATCTCTTTAATTACTTGCACCTTTACCTTATTTAATTCTTGCAAGTATTTGTATTGTGATAATTGTTAGAGTTAAATTTTAAATTCCGCATAATTGCCATTATCATATAGCCATCACCTATTCACCCCCCCTCTAGGTGATTTCAAGATATACTTGAGGCTCTTGTGATCTGTGTATATCAGCACTTTATCTCCCAAAAGGTAGTGCCTCCAAATCTTCAAGGCAAATATCACAGCTGCCAACTCCAAGTCATGAGTTGGGTAATTCCTCTCATGAGGCTTCAGTTGCCTAGATGCATATGCTATAACATGATCATGTTGCATAAGTACACATCCCAGGCCTTTTTCCGATGCATCACTGAATATGACCATCCCTCCTCTCCCTGAGGGAGTCCTCAAGATTGGAGCTGAAATGAGCCTATGCTTCAACTGCTCAAATGCTGCGGTACACTCCTCTGTCCATATGTACCTTACTCCTTTCCGGGTGAGCTGGGTCAACGGAGCTGCAATCCTAGAGAAATCCTGGACAAAGCGTCTGTAATATCCGGCTAGTCCAAGAAAACTCTTAATCTCAGTCACCGTCCTCGGAACTGGCCAATCCTTTACTGCCTGGACTTTGCTGGGATCAACTGAAATTCCTTCTGCTGAAACCATATGTCCAAGGAAAGCTATGCTGTCCAACCAGAAATCACACTTGCTTCTCTTGGCATGAAGCTGCTCCTGCTGGAGAGTCTGCAACACAATCCTCAAGTGTTCTGCATGCTCCTTGTTATTCTTTGAATAGATCAAGATGTCGTCTATGAAAACAACAACAAACTGATCCAAGTAGGGCGAGAACACTCGGTTCATCAAGTCCATGAAAACTGCAGGGGCATTGGTAACTCCGAAAGGCATTACTAGAAACTCATAGTGGCCATAACGGGTCCTGAATGCCGTCTTCAGAATATCCTCCTTCTTCACCCTTAGCTGATGGTAACCCGACTGTAAATCCAATTTAGAGAACACACGGGCTCCATGAAGCTGATCAAATAGATCATCGATCCTGGGTAAGGGATACTTGTTCTTGATGGTGACCTTGTTCAATTCCCTATAATCAATACAAAGTCTCTTACCACCATCCTTCTTGTTGGCCAACAGTACTGGAGCTCCCCATGGTGAAGTACTCGGCCGAATCAATCCCTTGTCTGAGTATTCCTGCAGCTGCTTCTTCAGAATCTCTAACTCCGTCGGTGCCATCCTGTACGGAGCCTTGGATATAGGAGCTGCTCCTGGAACTGTATCAATGGAGAACTCAATTATCCTTTCCGGTGGCAATCCAGAAATCTCAGCAAACACTTCTGGGAATTCATCCCACACCGGCACTCCCTTCTGCTTCTGAACCTCCGAAGTAGTCATCTGAGTCTTTCCCTTGGTAGACTTCACTTCTCCACTAAATTGGAACTCCGGTTGATGAGGGATTCTGAAATTAATTTTCTTCTCCCTACAATCAATAAATGCATAGTACTGACTGAGCCAGGTCATGCCTAAGATGACGTCGTACCCCTTGGTGTCTAGTACGAGCATATCTATGGCCAAAGTCTTATCACAAAGTTCTACTGGACAATCAGCACAAGCCTGAGAAGATATAACTACCCCATTCCCTGTACTTATCTCCCATTTGTGGTCTAATGATCTAACAGGTATAGAATGTAAAGCCACAAAATGCTCGGAGATATAACAGTGGGAAGCACCTGAATCGAAAAGAGCGAGAACAGGTATTGAATGAACTCTGATGTTACCTGTTATCACTTCCTCTGAAGCCTCAGCCTCTTCTGCTGTCAGAGTATAAGCCTGACCTCTGCCACGTCCTGCTGCAGTCCTACCTCCTCTCTGAACTGGGCGAATAACATGCTGTGGAGGAAGGGGAAGAGCACTCCTCATCACTGGTCCCTGGTTCCTCTGCCCAAGTGGCCCTGGTAAACCTCTCTGTCCATTGGGTCCTGGAAGTGCTGGCAAAGTCTGGTTGGTTATCCCCAATCTCCTGTGTGGACAAGCCTCTATAGAATGATCTCTTGATCCACACACTAAACATAACCCATTTGCCCTCCGGCAATTTGGTCGAGTGTGCCCTGGTTTCTGACAATAGTTGCAGAAGGCAATTGGTTGGGCTGTCTGGTAAGGAGCCGGTCTGAAAGGTTGCCTCATCTGAACTTTAGCTGCTCTGAACGGGCCTCCTCTTCCCACTGGTACAAATGGCCTCTTCATGGCCTGGTTCTCTTGCTTCTTCTGTAACCCACGCTCCACCTCTCGAGCGATGGTAAGAACCTCCGAGTAAGTCTTCAACTGCTGGGGCATTAGGAATACTTGTATATCCATCTGCAGGCCCTGCTGAAATCTGCTTGCCCGCTTCTCTTCATCTGTCACCATGTACGGGCAAAACGACTCAGTCTAAGAAACTCCGCGGCATACTCGTCCACGGACTTGTTCCACTGCTGGAGTCTGATGAATTGCTCCTCCATATCTTTCTGAGCAGTAGCAGGGAAGAATCGGCTGTAAAAACTCTTGGAGAAGGCGTCCCAAGTGACGGGCTTCTCCAGTCTAGCCTCCTCTGCGAGCCACCAAGTTCGAGCTATGTCTTTCAGCTGAATCTTGGCGACCTCAACTTGGTTCTCCTTTGGAACACGGGCGGCGTTCAGCAGATCTGTAGTGTCCGTCAACCATTGCTCAGCCTCCAATGGTTTCTCGCTCCCCGTGAATATAGCAGGCTGCAGTCTTCTGAAGTCCGAGACATTTCCCGGCCTCTGCTCCTTAGGAGCTGCTAACTCCTGCCTGAGGAGCTCGGTCTGCTGCTGCTGGTTTTCCATCATGGTCTGAATGACCTTTAGGATGTCAGCATTCTCTCCTCCTACGGGTCCATTCGGTACTTGCCCGATATTGTTACGACCCGATCGTCTCTCCATTCCGAATGATAACTGGAATTGGAAACAATGGAAAGGAGTTTAGGATACGAAGGAATGAATCAAGGACGGAATCAAGAAGGACTAATAACTTTGTACATTGTAGTTGGCATTAGCAAATTACAGTAATTTGCTACTTGATTGTACTTTAGGTGTGAGAGCCTAAGCTCTGATACCAACCTGTAACGCCCCGATTCCACGGATACGGGGACGTCACTGCGACGTATATACGTAGGTCAGAAAATGCCCCCACGTATATACGCTAAGCATAAAAGTACAACAAGAATCAGAGTACAACACAAAGCGTGGTATATTCATATGCCAACTATAAAAGTACTAATACAAAGTTATACAAGTTATGATAACTGTTACACTTTACAAGTGTTTGTTTTCACAACCAAGTCCAAAAGAACATATACAAAGATATACACAAGATGCTCACGTAAGAGATGGAGACTCGTGAGCCAAAAGGAAGAGTCTGGCACGAGGGAACTAGATCTGATCAGCCTGCTCACTCAGATACGCTTGGTCCTCTATGGATGGCTCCACTTCGTCCCAAGTCTCAGAATCTGAATATGCAAATCCAAGGAATCAAGACATATAACAGTAAACAAAATATAGCCAAGTGGCTAAGTGGTATGAATAGGAAAAACCAGAACAGTAAAATAAATGTCTACTAGCTCGTAAACGAAGCATGAGGAGATAAGATCATAATACAATAATCTACAATTAACGTCTTATTATTATTACTTGTCTTACTGTGATATCTAGCTATGTGACCCAGCGTCCCAGAGCACATAGATCCATATCCCAATAAAGCAAGGAGGTTATTGGAAATCAGCGGTTGTATCGACGAACTATGTTTACAGTGGACCCCGTACATGCCCGGGATAACGGTCCAGGATTGTTCCGTTGCTTGGTGACGGAAGCCAGCCGCTAGGCCAAACAGGAGGGACTTATGTATGCCCTTATCAGGATGGTACCAGTAATAAAGGGAGCAAGCACTCCCCTCGGTCCCCTGGAGGCCCACAGGTCAGACCGGAACATGAGTTGCACAACATTCCTAAAAACCACTGTAAACACGAACACATATCGATATCCGCATGTTTTCCCCCGACCCATGTGTAAGTTGGTCCATTTTATACAAAAGTCAAGTGTATCATGCTTGGTTCAAGTGATGGCATGATAAGTGGTGATATTCACTATTTAACAAGTTATGGGGTGATAATGTACAATAACAAGTCATGAAGTAATATGAGGTAAGATTCTTCAAGTAACATGTCATGTAATACCAGTTATGAAGCATGAACAGGAATAATATACCACACATGTATCAACAATAAGAACCAAATTCAGAACGGAATCAACTAAGTCAAACAGTCATAATTAGTTGACTAGGAGGAAAGATTAGTCGACTAATAGGGGTCTTAAGTCGACTAACAGTCTGAAATAGTCGACTAAAACTGGGAAACAGAGAGTTGGGTTTCTGTTTCAGGAAAGTTAGTCGACTAGAGTGAAATGTATAGTCGACTAACAGATACCTAAGTCGACTAATAGTGGGGCTAAGTCGACTAAAACTGTGATACAGAAAGTTAGGATTTATTCCAGGAAATATTAGTCGACTAGGTGAAAATAGTAGTCGACTAGGGGTCTCAAGTCGACTAATATCTAGGCTAAGTCGACTGGGGCCGAGAGTTGGTGTTTTCTGGTCCAAGGAAAGATTAGTCGACTAGGCTAAAAATGTAGTCGACTAGGGGGGTCTAGTCGACTGGTAATATGGTTTAGTCGACTAAAACTGTGAAATCAGAAAAAGTTACGTTTCAGAACAAATGGGTTAGTCGACTAGTCTCTAGGTCAAGTCGACTAATTCTGGGAAAACAGGATACAGAACAGATTTTATGGTGATTGTTTGATGTCTAAAAATATGATTTTTATGGCACCAGAGTACATGAATGATCAACACAAGTAAACAAGGAAGTTGTCTAGTCTTGGTGAGTAAAGATACTCACTTTGAACGGTTAAATCGAGGCTTGACGAGTTCCGAAAAGATCGTGTCGATAAATATCACCAAATGATTCCACGGCGATACTACGGACGATCACAATCCAAAAGCAGTCGTTGCTTGAAAAGGAGATGAAGACCTTGTGGTGTTTTGGAGTTAGGGTTTGAGATGGAGAAGAAAATGGTGAAGGCTAATCTCTTGGTGAAGTGAAGAAAAGAGAAAAGAATTGTAAAGGAAAGTTTATATAGGATTTGATTTTTGTAAAGGAGATGCAAATAAAGAATTTGAGAGGGGGTTTTGTGTAAAAAAAAGGGGTGAGGTGTCTCCCTTGGCCAATGGTGGCCGGCCATGAGAAAGAGAGAGAGAGATGTATTAAATGAGGGGGGTTGGTGAGAATGTGTGGAGATGGAATTTTGGAAGAAAATGGAAATTTGGAAAAATGGAATTCTTGTGGTTGTGAAGGAAGGAAAAGAAAATAGGGAAAAGGAAAAAGGAAAAGGATTGATAAATGAAGATATTTTCTTGGTCTTGGAAAATGAAAATATCGGAAACACGGATTCCTAGGTTCAAGTCAAGAATGCGGGAAAACATTTCGGAAAATACCGAAATCGTCCGAAATTTAAGTATCTCGGAACGACTCGTAAATTTCACCAAAAATCAATAATAATATATGAAGACTAATAGTGAAATCCTTTTTAAGAAATACTTTATAGTTTTAAAACTAAAAATCCCAGAATCAGTTAACTACCAACTCCGTTGGAATTTTCATAAATTTATAAAATTCTCAGAAAAAGTATTTAGATAAGAAATGTCATTCTAAGAAATAATGTCTAAAAGATTTTCTTGAAATTCCTAACTGTTTGGGAATTAAAAATCTAGGAATCGATCAGCGATACTGGTCGACACCGGTTTTGAAGAAATTCATTTTAATTAAAGAAAAATCCAGAAAATCATATAAAATCTAATATATTGGAAAATGATATTTGAAATTGAAATCGGTCAAATACAGGAAGTAAATCGAAAAATACGATCGAAAAGCTGAATACGCAACTAAGTACGTATTCTGGAAACGGGGTATTACACATATCATAATCATATACCGAAAAATTATTTGTACAAATCTCAATTTTTTATTTTTTATTTTTATTATTTTCTTTATATTTCTGATTTATATTTTTTCGTCCCACTTGCATCAAACCAACCACGACGAAAAGGGTCTTTTGTGCCTCGGCTTGGGGGGATTCGGTTCATGTGTGTGAGCCACACACACATACAATAAGAGGGCCAATCCTGCGTTGACACGTGGATTAAAACTCTTATAATATGTGTGTGAGACCCACACACATTGTATATTATAAGAGAATCAATACACGTGTCAACGCGTGATTGGTCCTCTTATTGTATGTGTGTGTGGCTCACACACATGAACCGAACCCGGCTTGGGGCCCCTAAAACTAGGCCGGGTTAACTTTGCTTAGGGCCCACTGGTTTCTGATTAAACTCGAACCCGACCCGTTAATTTTTGGCTTCCGATGAAAACACGTGTGCGCAAAGCCTCGTCGAGACGTGGACTCGTTTGCCCCATCATTTTGTTCGGCTCCCCGCATTAAAAAATTCGCCCATCTCCCGAATAAACAAAATACAGAAAACTCCCCGCCCGAGCTCCATCATCAATGGCCGTGGCGAATCTCCGGCGATCTCTTCTCCGCCTTCATCAAACCCTAACCGCAACTCGATCCACATCTCAGCGTCCCATTTATAGGTCCCCTCCCATCTCTCTCACTCACTCTCATCTAGGGTTTCAATCTTTTATATTATATTATATTATATTATATTATATTCGTGTTTTATGTCTCAGGACTCAGGTTGGATCCATCAATAGATTTTATTCCGATCACGGATCGGTTGAAGTCGATCTCTCAAATGAGGAAAGCAAGCGACGGCTTTTCAACAGGTTTACTGAAAACTTTTTTCTTTTTCTTTTTCCTTTTTTGATTAGTTATTGAGGTTTGCTGATAAATATAAAGATTAATATTTTTTTTTGGGGTTGTTCGTGCAGATTGTTGTATAGGAGTAGGCAGAGGGGATTTCTTGAACTGGATTTGGTTTTAGGGAACTGGGTTGAGGAGAATATCAAAACAATGGATGAGCCCAAAATTAAAGCTCTTGTGGATGTGCTCGACCTGGTAATTTGAGAATCATGCATTATTTACTATTGATTTTTTCCCCCTTAGTTCTTTACGTTGCTGCTGCTGATGTACAGTGATTAATAATGTTGGGTTTCTAGGTGCAAACAGATATTGTGGTGTTTCAAAACAATTTTGATTTAAATTCAACTATGACAACTGGTCTCTGTTGTTTATTCTATAGTCATCTAAGATATGATTTACTCATTTGTAATGTAAACATATAATATGTATGCTATAACTGTTTGTAATGTTAATACATATAGTTAATGATGAATTCTTTCACTTAACAGATATTTACTATTACCATTTCTAGGATTATAACTCAAGAAAGGGATGTATATGAAAATTTTGAAAGTGCTAAAATTAGGTTGGAGCCTCAGTATATTTATTTATCTATTTCTGTTATAAACTAGTATACCGCTCAGCGGTGGAAACTGACCGATTGGTGAAAGAGAGAGGAGGAGGAAGAAGGTGGAGAAGAGCGGGGAAAGAGGAGGAGGTGGAAGAAGGAGGAGGGGGAGGGCGATGGCTTTGCTGGAAGGAGGAGGAAGGAGGAGGAGGGGGGAAGGGAGAGCGACGGCAGCGGCGGCGGCGAAGGGACGGCGATGGCGAAGGGGCGATGGCGCTCTAGAGGAGTCATTTGCAAAGTTAATTAACAGGAAATAAATATTACAAATAAAAAAATAAAAAATAGTATATAGAAGTCCACCTTCTTGTTACTGGCAGCATCTTTCGCTTGTTTGACCAAGGTCTTACCTTCATTAGTCACATGTTGAACCATAGAATGATGGAAAGATTCAACAACCATAATAGTGAGAATGAACCTTCCTACTTAGGGAAGCTATATAAAGTATATGTTATAGAGACGTACCTGTTTAAATATCTGAGAAACAAGGTCTAGACCACTAGTTTTTCTGCAGAAAAGCCAATACATTCTTGATAGATCTTCCACCTAAAAGGTTCAAACAAATGAAGAGGAATTGAAGTCTTGAGAATGTCAAACAAACAATATATTTAGAACCATAGAGCTTTAGACACCTCCCCAATTCAGACCTTGTCATCACTGAGCTAGACATGACATCCAGAATGTTCCTTCTCAAGAAGTTGACTTGCATATACAAAGAGTAGCTCATGTTGCACTTCGATAAACATAACAAGCAGAATAATAGAGAAAGGAACATTAGCCGTGAAATTTTTATGGTAATTATTTCATAATTTCATTCTTAAAGAAACTGTTGGTTGATAAAAAGTGAACAGTTTAGAATCACATACAAAAGTAATATCATATTTCTAATAGAAAACAATGTTTAGAATTTCATGGGAGTCAAACAAACAACTTATTGTTCTAGATTTTTTTTTATTAGCCGCCATAAAATTGACCCACCCATATTTAGCCTATGTTTTCAAATTTGAAGCATAGCCCTCCTTCCTCCTTACCCCTCCATATCAGTATTGAAATCTTAACCAAAAGAATAATCATGTTGTGATTGGTATGTCACTTCCCTCCCCTCAATATGGCAATCTCACATGTAAAAATAATCATGTCATAATTGGTCAACAAACCTAAACAATCTTTCCATGGTCACTAGGAACCATGAAAACAACACATATTTGTCGATGGACACTTTTAACTATTTCCTCACAAAGGAAGAGTGATAGAACATAGATCTATGTGCCACATTCCCGATCCACTTTTTTTGAGTTAAAAAAATACATTATTTTGATTTTTTATGACAATTATGGAGGGGAAATATGAAATTAAAAGGTTAATCAATTAGACCTTGAGCATATTACACAATGAAATGCGTACCTACCCCATTTGGTTCGTTGGCTTCCTATGGTCCTCATACACGAATATGATTTTGGCAAATCTTATGATCTCCAAACATAATGGTGTTGACGTTAGGAGAGAAAAGCTAACTTTAAGTAAAAAGTAAGCAGTCAGATAGAACACTTTAAGTAAAAAAAAAAAAAAATCAAATCCATAACAAAGCTCCAGTAAGTTTAGTGAAGAAGAACAATTTCATGCTTTAAGCAAGATTATTTGTTGATTTGGAAAAAGAAGTCCCACAGCAAATTAAATGCAGCTCAACCCACCTTGTATACGTTTACCAATTAATAATGTGCACTTTTAAGTGCTGGATATCTCCAGGGACTGTTGGAACTAAAGTTAAGCAAATAGATCCAGCAAACAAAACCTATGGTATTGAAATAAGGAACAGAAATAGATTAATGTTTTCTTTCCAGTTTCCACTATCGCAACAAACTGAGTTATAGAAATAGCTAATTAAGTTTATACCAAACAGTTAACATACTATATGGTACAAGTTCAAATGCTTAAAATTAAAAGCTGAAGAACATTACGCGTTTAGAATTCATGCTATCACAGCCAAAAAAGATTAATTGCCAGATACTACTGACGCTGATAGAAAAGCAACAAAATTTAATCAAAGAGAACTTTTGGGTTCCAGAAACTTACAGTTCTTAGCATGAAAAAGAGTATTTTGAGTCTCCTTGTCTTCGAATTTGGGTAATTTGGGAGCACCCCGTTTACTCTCCAAAGCTCTATTTTTGAACAAAATTCCTTCTTTCTTCTCACAACTCTTCAAAGCTGGAGTCTTTTGAGGTTTCTTAATGGGGTTGTATAATTTTGGAATGTATCGAACTAGGCCTGAGGTGTTATACCTCTTCTTCGCTCTAGAAATCAAATTAAAACTCATGCAAACTGTCAGAATGATGTAAACTGTAACAAATTGCGAGTATAAACCAGTATGATTGAAATAGTAATCCAAACAAACCCAGCACTGGAGAGGAATCCCAATATCATCAAAATATTGAACAATCAAAGTTGTGCATCAGTGAATCATGCAGAAAGTACTAAGATTTCCATGGATTTAAAAGAACACAAAAGAATTTGCGATTATACACCAATTATAAGAAGAAATATTGATGAATCAAGTCAAGTTGTCACTTATACAACATGAATCACAGAAAGTAAATTGAAAAGGAAAACCCCAATAAAGGAATGAAGAAGAAGAAGAAGAAGAAGAAGAAAAAGGAGATGGAGTAGTACATATTGTCTTTGGGTCCATGAAAATCTACAAAGAAATTGTTCACCATTCTCCACCTTGTAATTGCCCATCATCCTTCAAAATCATGCGAAAAACAGAACCCCAATTAAACTAAATAGATAAACATATGCTGAAATCTTCAGCAACAAATTGAGACACAGAGAGAGATATGGGACATGGGCGACGGGAAAGGAGAGGGGATTGGCGGCGGGCAGTGTATCAGGGAGACAGAGAGGGGCAAATCGGAGCAAAAGAGAGGAGAGGGAGAGAAATCAGAAAGCGAAGTTAAAGAGGGACAGACGGATGGACGGACGAACATTTTTATAATAAGAGTCACGGGAGAAAACTTCTCTCGCTTCGCTCGGTCAGTTTTGATAAACAAGGAAAAGTGGATGTGAAATTGACTCAAATTAAATAAATAATAATAAAATAAATAAAAGTATAAAAAAATCATGATGCTCATTAAATTATAATCTCAGTCTAATTGAAAGAAAAACACCAAATTAGAATTTTAGTCGAATTAGGCCACTTTTAAAAAAGACAAGAAAACCATCAAATTAGAACGATTAAAGATTCCAAGAAAAATTAGAATTATCTATACTGTATCTCTCTAATAATTTATGTGATTGGATCTCTTAGTGTGTGGTTGATTGCGCAAGATGCTGAACCTAACCTTCAATTATATTTAGGTGGTGTCGCCTTACATACACATGGCATATGAAGTCTACTTTTTGTTGATATAAGATGTGGAGCCACCAAAGGCATTGTTGAATATAAAAAGGTCATTTTTTTTCTTCTGATTTTAAGCGACAACTTTCTCAAGGTATTGTACTAGAGTAAATTAAATTGGTTAATTTTGATCAAGTCAGTACAGGCAATAGATCCTGCTATTTGCCTATCTCCACATGAAATGGCTTGCGAATAAAGAAAAGTGCCTATGAAGTATGAACAACTTGACCCTCACTACTCCTCAGCTTATGGTGCCTCCTTATGTCCATCATGGGTGAAACAACTCCCAGATTCACATTACTTGTACTCGTTAACTTCTATACATTTTTTTCAACTCCAATGCTTGTGCCACTCTAATATTTTTTTTCTCTTGATAGCATTGTTGTAAAAAGCTTGCTACAGCCCTGTTTAAGCTCCCGCTTTCGTTATGTCCACTTTGTGACCCTTTAGACCCCACTTTTAAATCTAGAACATTTTAAGTTAACTTTGTATTTATCATCTCCTTATGTTGATACTCATTGTTATCATTAAGATTTTAGTATTATCTTGTTATTTTCTTTATTAGTTATGAATGTTTCTTAATTTTTAATGTTTTTTCTTATTTTTCTATTTTCTATTTTAATTTTCAAAAAATTCTTTTTACTTTTAGCCCTAAAGCCTAAGTCTTGCCTGCCTCGTTGCTCCCGCGTTCACTTTTAACAACATTGCTTGGTAGACTATTCTCAGTGTAGGCTTGATATAATTAAGAGACAAAAGAAATCAGAACTCTATTCTCTTAATGCTCACTATTGAGTCTTCAGAATGCACAATCATAAGAAACTATTATTTCTTCATGCAGTGCATTTTGGCAAAGGCCATAAAGTTAGTAGATGAGACATATCGCCACATTGGTCATCTTATTAGGAAGAATATAGTAGTTTAAAATAAATTGATTTAAGTTTATTCTTCGGTCGAATCCTTCGAACGTCTTTTCAAGCAATTGAACTTCAGCCACCATCTAGAACTAGGTGGTAACAAGAAGAATTAGATTCAAAACATATGATATGACTATATGTTTCATGAATAATGAAACAATGGAAAAGATTGAATCAATAATATATCAACAATGAAACTCTCAAATCTTTATACCCATACTGAACTTGAGTTCTACTCAATGCCAAATTGTTCCTTTAAAATGCGTTGTATTGCGATGAATGCTTGGAAAGGAAGAAAAAGGATGGAATATTTGAAAGACTGATAATACATGTCTTATCATATATTATTTTCACTGCTCAAAAAGAAGTTGAGAGGGCCTGTGCTTTTGATTGTTGGAACATAGAAGCCATTTAATCATCTATTTTTAATTTAGAATCTCTTGAGATCTGTTCTGATACATGCTGGCAAAATCACAAGCTGTATTTTCTAACTATGTGATATTCCAAAGCATGGAATAGAAGTTGTCTTTTGACTCGGTTAGAAGTTTTGGTACTAAACTACTTTGGTAGGATCATGATTTGCATAACTATTATTGTTCCTGCCAAATACATCTTCTAAGTTTGAAATTTAAGATATTCCAACATATCAAGATATTTCATGATATTCATGGCTGTACAAATGTGGCCTTATCCTTTATGTAAGTCTGTGATTCTCTCCAAAAGATTAAGGGTTCACATTTGCTCTGAATAGAAACCACTAAATGATTTGGTGCCTTTAAATTAGGATGTGTAATTAGTAATAAGTATTCATATTATGAACAATTTAATCTGAACCCCAAAGTCTACAAGAATTCACAAAGTTGTATCCTTGCCAATTGGATTGAAAATCATTTGCATCTAATCCCTTTAGTTCTAAGATTAAATTTTCTGAACTGATTTTTACATATATTTAAGCCATAAGCTTTTAGTCATGCATTATTTTGTAGCATTGAAATAATCTCTAACTTAAACGTGTAGGCAGGATTGATTTTAAGGAATGGTTTTGGGTGCTTTGGTGGAAAGGATGAGTCCTTAAAAAAATACAAGACAATGTGTTTTCTTCTTTATCATGTACAAATATGGTTTCAACTAGTCTCACCATAATAGAATAATTCTCCAGCTCTAACCATTAACCTCACTAAGCTCTAGCCAATAATCTCGCTCTAACCAATAATCTCACCAAGCTCTAGCCAAAATCACACGCTACTCAATTAGAATTCTACAACACTTCAACCCAAAGGATAATTGTGAAACAAACTGAATGTTCATCCTGCAAACATGAGAGAAAAACAAACTAGATTTGAAGCCCAAACTAAAAAGCATCCTAAGAAAAACATATTTGGAACCACCACAATTCTCAAGTTTTAACTCACACCTACCAAGAATACCTGCTTGTCGAAGGAGTAGGATTATGGTCATTGAGGTGGTGGCTTGATGGATCAACAAGGTTGAATTCTATTGACGTCATGTGGGGTTAATCTTGGTAATGAAGGTCCTCCAAAGGATTTTTTTTTTATTATTACTGAATTGAGAAACATTAAGTTCTCCTTTTGCAGGATCAATGCTACCAACGGTTGATAAGTTGTGGGCTAATCTTAACCAAGGTTTGAGAATTCGGTTTTGGTTTTCACCCCCTTTAAAAATGTTGTCTCGAATAGTTTCCAATATTTTGTTAGTTTTAATATAAGTTTAAGTTTTAACTGAATTTAAAAGCTAAAAATAGATAAGTAGATCAAAATATAATGGTTATTCTGTATCTGAATTCATATTGGAATATTAGTTTTGAAGGTCATTAATATTTAAGTAAAGTGGGTCTGGCTTTGGATTAAGAATCCAAACCCAAGACCCAACTCTGACTTATATACCTCCTGCCATCATAGTCTCATAGGGTTCTAAATGTCAGAGTGGCGGTGTTTGCAAGGAGTTATGTGAGATCGAGATCAGATCAATCCAAGTCAGTTCTCTCCCTCTCCCTTGCTCCCTTCCTCCCTCTCTTTATTTCTCCTCCTGCGACACTTAGATTTTTTTTCATTCAAAATTTACAACTTAAGTTTAAGATTTTTGTTGAATCCATCTATTTTGTTCTTTGATTTTGCTGAATCCTTATTTAATTTGCCATTATCTTCATTTATTTCACAATGTAAACTAAAAAAGTTGTAAACGTTTTGGGTTTTAACTTGGTTTGAAACAAAACCGATTTTGAAGCCTTGTTTCAAGCCACCCCCTTGGAAATTGGTACTAAGTCAAACTGATACTCACTTTAGCAATAACCCCTTGAAAGCAAGGTTTCGGCCAATTTGTATTGGTTTCACTCATGTCTTACCAGTTTCAAATGGGGGCAGTCCTAATCAAGGCTTCAAAAGTTGGTTTCGTTCGAAACCAGGTTAAAACCCAAAAGAATCACAACTTTTATAGTTTACATAGTGAAATAAATGAAATTAATTGCAAATTAGACAAGGTTTCAACAAATCAAAAAAGAAAATAGATGGATTCAACAAAAGTCTTGAATTTAAGCTAGAAATTTTGAATGAAAAAGAATTGAGTGCGGTAGGAGTAGTGAGAGATATAGTGATACAAAGATAAAGAGAGAAAGGGAAGGAGGGAGAGGGAGAGAACTGATCTTGATCAATCCAGATCTGGATCTCGCATTAACTCCTTGCAGCCACCGCCACTCATCATTTGAAACCTAGGTGAGATTGTGAAGGAGAAGGCATATAAGTCAATCGGAGTTTTGGGTTTGGATATCAAATCCATTTAATATAGTCATAAGTTAAGCAGGTACAAATTTCGGGTTTCATCCTAATTTAGCCCAGTAAACTAATTTATAACATATATATTTTTAATGAATAAATTTACGTGCAAATCCTTTGGATCTTATATTTGCAAAGGAAGAAAAAAAATGCTAAAAATTCATTTGTAAACCAAAATTTCATTATTATCAACATATTCGAAGCACATTGTTGTACAATTTTAATGACCTTTGAAGTGTTCTAGAATGATATAGAATATCTGTTATATTTTGTTCTACTTGTATAATTTTAACTTCTAAATTCAATCAAAACCGAGACTAATGAAATATTCATAAATTATTAAAAAAATTAACCCTTTTTTTTGGGGGGGGGGGGCGAAACAAAGTTCTCAAACCTTGCTTGAAAGGACTTTCATTGTCATTATAACTTACCAGATCTCAGTGGTGATGTTGAACGGTTTTAGACTTGGCCCCACACCATACCGAGAGGTCCCAAAAGTTGAAAGTTGTTGTTGGTGTTGGTCCCGAGATGATGCCAAATGCGGAACTTTCTCTGTTGGCACTTATGGATCTAAACTACAAAGTCAACACAAATACTAAACAAAGAAGAATTAAGTTAAACAAATAAATAAACTTGCAATAAAGGAAATCAAATCTCAGAAAAGTTTAGACAAACGCAAACACGAGAGATTTATTCTGGTTCGGTCCTCGTGACATACATCCAGTCCCCAAGCCACCCGCTTGAGATTTTCCTTTATCCTTGATTTTGTACACCCAAAATCACAACCATGCACACCACTTGACAAATCCCCTTTGCCAAATGTGTACACCTTCTCTTCCACCAAGAGAACAAACTTCACCTTGTACAACTGCTTCTACACCAAGAAGACACCCTTGTACAATGATTGCTTTGAGTATTACAACACTTTCCTATAAGCCTTGATACAATATGTGAACGTGGACAAGGTCTAGTATAGGAGAAACTTCAGAGAACTTCACTAGAGAATCAGAATTTGGTGAAGAACTGAAGTGGGAACAGTTTTCAGGATTGACAGAATTTTGTGTTTGAAAACTGAAGATTAGGATTGGTATTTTGCCTTAGGATTAACCACCCTATTTATAGCTGCACTCTAGAAGTAGTTAGGGTTGTTAATAGGTGCCTTTTGAATGTTCAAACGTTGAAGAACATTGCAAAAAAATACCAGAATACAGAAACTGTCCAACAGACAGAAACTGCCTATAGTCGACTTGCCTTTTGAGTTAGTCGACTATACAAGGCAATTTTTCAAAGGTTAGTCGACTATGTTAGAGTATAAGTCAACTAGGTCAACAAAAAATTCAAGTGACAGGTTTCTGGTTAACTGAATCAAGTCGACTGCAACTAACTTTCAAGTCGATTGGACCAATGATTAGTCGACTAGGGGCATGGGAGTAGTCGACTATAAGGTCTATTAGTCGACTATATTTGTCTGTCAAGTCGACTAATGGACAAACAGAGAGTTGGGTTTCTTTTGGACACATGACTAGTCGACTAGAGGTTTGGGTTAGTCGACTACCAAATGTATTAGTCGACTAATAGTGACTATAGGTCGACTAATGGTCAATGATATGTGTGTGTGTATCAAGGCTTTTGACATGCTATTTCACAATTACAATGCACATCATATCAACTCTCTTTGGGATATCTTGATCATGAAGAACTCTTGATTCGTCGTGTGTTAGAGCTTTAAATGAAATGCTTCACAAAAGTCTTCATCGAAAACATGGTCCAACATTCTTCCCCTTTTTGATGATGACGCTTTGTGTGCACAAGTGCTCCCCTGCAGAAAATAGGTTATATTTTCCTCCCCCTGCAGAAATTGGGTTATAACAAATAGAGAAATACTTTGTTCTCCCCCTGCAACAAATATATCATTATATATATATATATATATATATATATATATATATATATATGTTCTTATCAACTTTTATATGGTACCTGCAAGATAAACGTTAGATGGTACCAAACATAAAAGAACATATTAACCTTTAAGAGTTCAAATCCATTTAGAATTTGGTTTCCACCTGTTAGTATACACATAATTGCATGAATCACATATATCATGAATGTATGATGCAATATAGTTATTTTTATCATGAATACTTAAATTCTTAGGAATCCATATAAACTTATTTTCTTAGACTTTCTTTTTACAAAAGAATCATATGGATTACAACAATATGAAGATTTTTCAATAAATTCAAGACCATAATTATTATGTGACAACTTCTGAAAAGATAATAAATCATTCAATTTTCTTTTCCTTGATTGAACTTAGTCACATTTTGCAAAATATCTTCATATTTCTTCTTAAAAATTGAAATATCTTTATCTAAAATAGAAATCCTTTTATTCAAAGACTCAGTTTCCTTTTTAAGAAAAATGTTCTCTTTTATAAACTTCTCATTATCATTTTTCAAAGATGATATGACTTTTTCAAACTCATCTTGTTGAGAATTTATAGAAGATACTTGTAAAGCATAACATGAATTTTCATTTAACAGTTTTTCATTTTCTTTTGATAAAACTTTATTTTTCAGTTTTTCATGCTTTAGATCATTAAACAATTCATGAAATGCATCAGAAAGTTCAGTAAATGATACCTCATCATCTTCTATGGCCATGTAACATAGGTTGACACGTTCAATGGATTCTTCTTCGTCAGAAGATGAGGAATCACTGTTCTCCCATGAGGCTTCATAGTTTTTCTTCTTTCTGAACTTTTTGTTCTTGATTTTACCTTTATTTTTGAGCAATGGGCAATCCATCTTCATATGACCTGATTTATTGCAATTAAAGCATTTGAATTTACCTTGCTTTAGAAATCTCCTGAATTTCTTTGAAAGCATTGCCATCTCCTCTTCATCGTCATTTGTATCGTCCGTGTCGGAGGATGCATAGAAGGCAATTTCTTTCTTCTTTGAGTGGTGTTGTCGTTCCTCCTTCTTTCTTTCTTCCAATTGCACTTCATATGCCATTAGATTACCGATTAGGTTTTTTAATGACAAAGTTGAGAGATCATTCGCCTCTTCAATTGCGGTTGTCTTCTTCTCCCATTCTGGTGTGAGTGCACGAAAGATTTTACGAACTCTTTCAACTTGGGTGTAGTCCTTTCCAAGGGATGCTAATGAATTGGTAATGTCGGTGAATCTTGTAACCATTTCGGATATGGTTTCATTCTCCTCTATTTTGAATAATTCAAACATGTGGACAAGAACAAATATTTTAGACTCTTTAACTTTACTTGTGCCTTCATGTGTTACCTGAAGAGTATGCCATATTTGATGTGCAGAAGTGGCTGTTGACACTCTGTTGAACTCTTCTTTGGTTAATGCACAGAACAAGGCATTCATCGTTTTGGTGTCAAGGTTCGCATTCTTCTTTTGATCCTCACTCCAAGCGTTGTAATTGGTTGTTGGCTTAGTGTACGATGCTTCTACGATGTTCCAAAGTTCGTAGTTGAGCGATTGCAAGTAGATCTTCATTCTACACTTCCAATAGCTGTAGTTGGATCCGTCAAATAGCGGTGGACGTTGTGTAGAATGTCCTTCTTTGAATTGGGATGATGAAAACTCCGTTGCCATCCTTATTGTTGACTAGGTATGCAGGGATACCAAATGTAGTTCCGGTTCAGTGACGAAGGATACCAAATGTAGGACCTCGCTCTGATACCAAGTGTTGGTCCCGAGATGATGCCAAATGCGGAACTTTCTCTGTTGGCACTTATGGAAAACTGTCCAACAGACAGAAACTGCCTATAGTCGACTTGCCTTTTGAGTTAATCGACTATACAAGGCAATTTTCCAAAGGTTAGTCGACTATGTTAGAGTATAAGTCGACTAGGTCAACAAAAATTCAAGTGAGGTTTCTGGTTAACTGAATCAAGTCGACTGCAACTAACTTTCAAGTCGACTGGACCAATGATTAGTCGACTAGGGGATGGGATTAGTCGACTACAAGGTCTATTAGTCGACTATATTTGTCTGTCAAGTCGACTAATGGACAAACAGAGAGTTGGGTTTCTTTTGGACACATGACTAGTCGACTAGAGGTTTGGGTTAGTCGACTACCAAATGTATTAGTCGACTAATAGTGACTATAAGTCGACTAATGGTCAATGATATGTGTGTGTGTATCAAGGCTTTTGACATGCTATTTCACAATTACAATACACATCATATCAACTCTCTTTGGGATATCTTGATCATGAAGAACTCTTGATTCGTCGTGTGTTAGAACTCCAAATGAAATGCTTCACAAAAGTCTTCATCGAAAACATGTTCCAACAGTTGGTGTTTTCTTCTTTATCCATCTTAGATTCTTGTTGTTTTGGCTTAGATTTCTACTTTGTCCCGTCATGTTTGTTAACATGAAATTTTAGTTTGTTTTTCCTCATGGTTGTTAGGATGAATGTTTGGCGGACAACATTGAGGATCCAATGGGTTGTGAATCTCGTGGTGTGGCTACACATCTTCATAGTTGCTTATTCTTCTTTTTGCTATACTTCTTCTGTTTCCTTCCTCTTCTCCCACCGTGGACCTGTTTGATTTCTGTCAAACCACATTACTCTTTATGTTTACTACTTTAGCACATGCAACATGGATAGATGATACAAATGCACCCATTATTCATTGCTTTATAGCTAAATTCTCTACTGTGAATCCTATTTTGATTGGTTATTCTTTTGTGGGCCATACTCGTCCAACCCCTCAAATGCCACCCAAGGCCCATGCGCCAAAATCCTTACCCTAGAGGAAAATTTTCTGATTCCATCCTGCTGTAGAGGTTCACCTGCATGATATTGCCTGCTCTGAAAGACAATTCTTTGTAAAGCTATTGGTTATGATTTATAAGTCTTTTGGTAAATATGTGCCCTCCACAGAGATTAGTTGCCAATCTCCAACATTTTTAGAAGCGGACATGTAAGCACCTCCCTCGGATATTTGTGTTACAACAAACGCAAGCAAGATCATGAAATTGATTTTTAGCATAGACAATAAAATATTGAAAAAATAAAGAGCAAAAGAAGTACACACGGATTTACGTGGTTCAACGTGATTCGACTTTAACGGCCTAATCTACGAGCGGAGGAGGAGAATCCACTATAATCTAGCGTGAGTATTGCAAGATGTGAAGAGCTTTAAACCTGACGCGTCCAATACAAAACTCTCAAACCGTGGACCATTATTTCAAATATCGTCTGATTCCGATGTATATCAGCAATATCGTATCAGGTTATATATCCGATATGATATTAACTTTGTAATATTTGATATCACAACCGATATGGTTGATATGTTCGATATTGCCAATATTGACGACCGATGCTGACGATATTGATATGAAAAGTAATTGACCAATATCAATATTGAATCAAGATTTTAAACCATGCCCTAAACTCTCACAAATAGGGACAACAAAGAGAATACAAAAAGAATCTCGTAGTCTAATGGAATTAAGCCTATGAATAGATTTTTTTTTTCCAGCACACACAACAAAAAAACTCAAAACATAATTGAATTAGAGTACTTAATTCCTTTGGACTCCATGAGTTGCCATCTTGGTAGCATCCAACTTATATGCATACGTGCATGTGTTGTTAAAATCATGTGACATTTTAAAAATAAGTCATATGCATGAGAAAGTTTCTCAAACTAAGCTTCGTAAGAACTCATGGGCTATCTAGGGATGATCCAGAGCATTCATCTTGATCTACACACTCAACCAAGCTCAAGAATGAAAGATCAAGGGGTCTAAACATTTCTATCCATGTGTCAAACAAGACGTTTCTTCGGCGGTTGAAATGATGTATTTTGTGCAAGCATTTGATGCATTAGTAAAAAATTGTTGGAGCCACTTGATCTCTTATTATTATTGAAATTTAGATGTGTAGATCATGGTGAACAATTCAAATCACTTGAGCAGAGGCGGAACCGAGAATAAATTTTGAGGTGGGCTGCAATTTTTTATAACTTATGCTTATGAATGATATGAATTTGTCAAAAGAATAAAACAATATTCTCCACTGAATGAGGAGTAGAACAAGAAATAAATTTGCCAAAAGAAACCAAAATAGGAAGAGGTTTAAGGTAATATATGAAAAGAAAAAAGGTTTAAGACAATATATAAAAAAATGGGCCGGGCAGCCCGGCCTAGCCTACTAATAGATCCACCCCTGCACTTGAGGATGGCCACCATGGAGTTCTATGATGCTTAGTATGAGAATTGTTCTTATAGGGTCACTTTCATACTCAATTCAGCTCGTCTGCATCTCAAGTATTTATAGTATTATCATCTAGCATCCAGGCGTGCACTCAACTAGCAAACTTTTTCAAGAAAATGTATTCTCAATTATCGGGAACTCCAAATTGTCTCCTTATTCAGAGTGCTGAGAGTGTAATCAAACACTTACAAAGCACGTCTTTTGTCCCTTCTTTCATGTTCTTTTTTTCTATACCTTGATCATTTATTTCTTTTTATTGATTTCTCCTCTGTGTGTATAATCTCTTTTGATATATTTATGGCCATAAGGAAAGGTATCCATGGTGGCACTTGATCTGTGGGATATATTGCAACAAGTCAACAATAGAGATAATTGTCTTGCTCCGAGTGATGGGGGACGAACTACAAGAAAGGAATAATTGGATAGAAAAACATTAGAAAATCTTAACCAAGAGTTTTTTACTCAAGAAATATTTGACTCCCTCAGACATTTCACCCAAAAGCACACTAGCTATACAAAAGCTTAAACAAGTATTTTAATCATCATCATCAACTGTGGAAGATTTTCCTAGTCTTGACCTTATATAGGCCTACATCACAAGAGATTTTCCACCACAACTAATGTGAGACAAAAAAAAAACTAAAGTAGGCTTAAATAAAACAACTACTAAACCAACTCAAATAAGCTAAGTAAAGCGCTAGATGCCCCCATCAGTCTCTCGGAGTTGAGAGAAACTCGACCTTGTCGAGTGTTTATCTCTTCTGCTCTCAATTGGGCCATGGTGGTGGTCGTGAAACCAGTAGATGTGCATCCATGCTAATCCAAGGCAGTGGAGGTGGAGTTGACTTCTGTGCTGGATCTATTGTAGGTGATGAGCAGAACGAGTCAAATCCTCTCGACTTTTAAAAGTCGGGCTGATGCCATGATCCAATGGGATATCTAACTCATTAGTGATGGAAGCAATCCTCTTAAGAACCATATAGAAACATGTATACTGACTGTGCAACGTCATCACAATCTTATGGTGAAATATACCCATCACTTTATTAACTGTAAATCTCTGCAAGATGCTATATGGAAATACAACAAATATATAGTCATAATTACAAATTGCTATCTGTCCAAGTGTTTCATCATGTGCAACAGGTATATGCAATGTAACCGGCTCACTAGAGTAAACTCCTAAATATAGGAGAAAAAGAGACATGAATCTCCTAGGAGGACGTATTTCAGACATTGCTAATGGTATTCCAGTACTAAGACTGACAGAAATCTGGAAAAAATCCGGAGAGCTCCAAACACCCACTAAAAGATGAAACACCAGAACTAACCTGATGTAAAGAAACTCTAATGATTGACTAAAAAAGAAAGCGCTAAGAATAACCACAATAGTTCAACCTCTATTTCTAGACTCTCCTGATTTCCTCATGAATATAGTTCTCATCAGATGTGAGTGCACTAGAATCTACTAACACATCCCTAACATCACTGGTACCCGCAAAAGACACATGAATCTCATTAATAATCGGTGTACCGAGATTGACTAATGGGTCCTCAACGGCACTAGAAATTTCAGAATGAACGCAGACATCCTCAATAACCTTCGAATCATCAACATCATCACTAGGTACAAAATTAACATATCGACTCTTCAGAGGGGCACTGGTAGCCATAATGTTCATATCCCTCACATTTAAAACATTGATCTTAGGTTTTGGCATTGACTATTCCCTTAAAAGTCAAGTCTAACTTTAGGGAAAAATCAAAAACATCTTCAATGGAGTCCACACCATAGGAGTTAGTGATCATAACACGCCTAATGTCGAACCTTAAATCTGAGACAATTCTCGTTATAGTCTGGGAACAGTGCTTTCTCACATCATAACGACGTGATAAGTCCTCAAATCTGGCTATGAAATCTCTAACGGATCACCCTTACAGAAGTTGTATAATTTGTCCAAGAAATGATGCCTACAGCCCTCATGACATTCATAATCACTGAAACCATCATGTGCCTTTGTGTTTTGAGATTATATCCTTTTATGAAGTTGCTTAATATAATGATCAAACTTATCTAACGTGTCGTTAGTTTGTAGTCTTGATTACTCATATTGGATTTTCGTTATGACACCAATCTACGGCACAAAGGTGAAGTTACACAATCACACAGATGCAACTCAAAATCCTAGACTCAGAATAAATTAAATGCATGCACTAAATGAGTCAATTAAAATACCTTAAAGTTTAACTTTTAAATGTAAGAAATGCAATTCTATAAGTGATCAGGATAACACATTGATGCAAACACTAGATAGAAATAAGATATACATCAGCTAATAAATTAATGCAATCCACTAGTAGAGCAAGTAACTGGCAATTGATAATTCAGATCAAGATAGATTTTACCTGAGGCAGTGAGTCGTTCATGCCCAACGTAGGATTCCTCTAGATTTTTCCTGAAGAAATGATGACAACCAAAAGTTGAAAATCACGCACAAGGTCCTAGAATAGCAGTAGCATAAGCGGGAGAAAATTGCCTCGAAATCGAGGCCGAATCGGGCCTAAAATGGTTGAATATGCTAAGTTGAATCAGATGGACTGAGTGGCCGAGTTGACTCAGTGAGTCAAATTCGAGTCACTGAGCTGGATCGGCTGAGTCAAGTTTGAGCCGCAGGCTGAATCGGGTGTGAAACGGTTGCAGGTGGAGCCAACGGGTCGGGTTCACCAGGAGTCAAACTCAAATCCATTGTTAAACTCAAAATTGAATCGTGATCTGGATTGTGATCTCGATCCGACCGCGGCGGCAGAGTTGGTTGGAGGTCGTGGTGGAGACTGATGCGGATCTCGTCGGCGTTATTGGCGATGACAGCGGATTGAGGTGAGGACGAGGGTGAAGGCAGTGGGCGAGGACAATCTTGATCTCATCAGCGAGGGCGAAGGCTGCGTGAGGATGAGATCGAAGGAGGATTCGGATCTGGATGTCGGTGATGATGCTGTTAGCAGGCGAAGGCGACGAGGTCGTGGCGATGAGGAAGATGAAGACGACTGCGGATCTAGTGAAGATGGCGTAGTTGATGGGAGGCAAAGACGAGAGTGTAGGGAGGAGTCGCAAGCGAGGCGGCAGTGCTCTGTTGTTGGCGTCGACGACATGGATTGACGAGGACAAACTTGGAGGAAAAGGAAGACGACAACGGTGATGATCTGCAGTGGAGAGGTCAAAACTGTAGTGAACAGATGACGACGGAGGAGAGGTCGACGACAACGATGAAGACGAAGAGGTGATTGTTCAACGATGATGAGGCAATGCGGCGACTCGAAGGTGAAGAGAGGTGCTGGTGGTGGAGGAGCTGGCGGCGGCGGCGACTAGGGCTCAGGGAAGATGGTTTTTTTTTTTTTCAAGAACTAAAATTCAAGGAAACATGGTGGATCTAATTTCTTGTGGAGACTTGGTGGAGGTTAGGGTTTTGGGAAAGGTAGATGGAAACAGTAAGAACTAATGGTGGACAAACTACAAGAAAGTGGTTATTGAATTAAAAAAATACTAGAAAATCTCAACCTAGGGTTTCTTATGCAAGAAATATTTGGAACTCTCTCCTTAGAGCATCTAACATAAAAGCACATTGACTATGCAAAAGCTTAAACAAGTATTTTTTTATCATCATCATCAACTGAGGAAAACAATAATAGTCTTGGCTTTATATAAGCCTACATCACAAGAGATTTCCCACCACAACCAATGTGGGACTAGAAAGAAAACTAAAATAGGTTAAAATAAAACAACTACCAAACCAACTCAAATAAGCTAAGTACTAGATGTTCTCATCACCGAGGCAATATTGTTCCATGCAAAATTTACTCCTTTGATGATTTTGTCGGCATTGCTGAGTATGGCATGTTCTTTGTTCATTCCCCGTGGAAATTAGAGGACCTGAGAGTAACTTTTGATGTGCATATCTAAATGTTCTTGATAGTCTTATTCAATCCTCAAAAATGAAAAGTGGGACCCATAATATTGGGCGAATAACATGTGGATTAAGGCTAACTGTAGATAATAACTTAATCTGTCTTCTCTGTCTTGTTATCTGAAGACATTATACTTTTGAAGCCTATTTTATCTGCCCTACTCATCCATTTTGCAGTAACTTACATAAAGGTAGAAGAGACCTTAATCTTCTCTTTGACCAAGAGATTGAACAACTTTTGTGATTTCTTATCTGCAAGAAACAGTTAGCGCATGTTGTGCATGTTTAATTATTGACCTCATCTGGGATGATTACTCGTCAGATTTGTTTGTTGTTGATCGCCAATAAAAGCTATGCCTAATTTTGATCCATAATGTAAGTTCTTACATCTGAATATGTGAGGAACCCCCCTCCCAAAAGCCGGACCCTGAAGCAGCGAATTCGCCAGCCGGTCTTGCTCCCCATCTCGAAGAACTGATAGAGTTGCTCTGCTAAAGGAGCCGTATGAGGCGGAAGTGGAAACTACTAGTTAATATTGATTGAATTTCTAGCTAGAGTGAATAGGTGGATTAGCCGGCATGCTCACATGAACTTGTCTTGACTGAGCTAGAAGCAATACGAATGATACCGATAGACTGTCTGAGAGCCTGAGTCCTCTCCGCTCAAACTCATATCTGAAAGGACGTCTAAATATGCACTCTTGTGTCTTTTATGGAGAGAGTGCAACATGGGGCAAGCATGTTTTCATTTTTTTTTCCTTTTTCTTTTTCTCTTTTTTTTTTATGTTTTTTTTTTAATTTTGTTTTTGTGTGTGCCAGCGCATGATTGTGTTTGTGAGGCTGCTGGATGGGCATTATCCAGATTAGGAATTACAAGATTGTGTTGCGTGCAGCTAGTCTCTTGCATTAGTATGAACTGGTGCTAAATGCTAAATAGAAGCATTTAGTTATGAGTTTTCTTTTGTAGACACTTTTAATGATGTAGTGTTGCAGAAGATATTTGAATTGTATGTTTGTTTGTTTAAATTTTGCGTCCGGCGTTTATCAAGGCAAAGGTGGGGGAGTCGAATTCTTTGAACTCAGGCTTACGAATTTTTAATTATTCTAATTTTTAAAAGTTACAAATATTATAGAGGTATAAGACTAAAAAGATGAAAATTAGACAGATGTAGTCATAGACAACCTTTACTCTTGCAAAAAACTCAAGGTACATTTGGTCTTTACTGGCTACATCCTTGTTTTGAGATCTAACCCCTGAGAAATTTTCATGCACCATTTATCTCTCATTGGCTGGTGAAAACGCATCCAGTTTTTTGATGGTTTATGTAGCGCATGCCTCGCAAAGAAGGTGCAAACTGAGGTGTCTGCACTTGATTTGCTTAGCATGCCTCGTGATCCTGAGCACTTGATCTTTTTCAAACGTTGTGTGCAACACACATGTTTAGGCTCAGATCCTGTTGATATTAACAAAATCAAACTCCCCTCTTTCTTTCATGCTATCTTCTCAATCATCTGACATCCTGAAGTTCTATGTCATGAGATACATGGAATCTCACGTTTTCGACTTTGTTTATTGTATCAATAAAATGCTGTGATTTAGGGAATGCAGAGATTTGTGTTTTTCTGAAAGTCTTCTTAGATTTTGATTTTTGATTAATTCTTCAGGAGAACCCAGATTTATGGAAGTGGCTGACAGGTCAGGAGCAACCACCAGAGGCGGTGAACAGAAACCCGGTATAGCACTTCGACTCTGAACACATTTTCTTCTTCATTCATTTTCTTGTCTCAAGGATATCTCACTGGGGATTGTGCTATTAAATCAATCCATCCATCCATCCATCCATTCAGGTGTTTGCAGCTGTTCGATCCAGGGTCACAGAAAATCTGAATCGTGCCGCTCCTGAAACTCGTGCAAACCCAGGCCAGCCATGGGTGAGAGGATGGGATGATAAGCGAGGACAAGAAGGTGGACCAAAGTATGGCAACCAGTGATGCGCTATGAGATTCAATTTACAATAGTAAGTGTTATATAAAAAAATTACTCACGGCATATCCGCTGAGAGACGAAACCTGATGCTTTTTTGCATTTTGTTTACAAGACATGAATAAGTGAACCGTTTGTAATTAAAACACAGGTTTCTACAAGGTGCAAATGCATGTCATGTGCATCCCTGGTGAGTTCAACCGGGGATCTCTGTATCCAAACTTAACCCTGCAAGAACAAGTTGGTCATAGTGCAAGCTTAATCAATGGGTAGCTTCAATTTGATTCCACCTCCATATGGATCGCTGCTGCACATGTTACATTGAAAAGATCATTCCTCATACCTTTCGTCGCGATTCTTTTTCGTGAGGGTCACAAGCATTGTAGCACGCCGTATCTTTGACACAGAGAGAGCAACAATTCTTTCCTTTCTTTCCCACCCACCACCATCACAGGTTGGCCAAAACAGTAGTGGACTGGAGGAATTCATATAGCTACAGATACCTTACTTTCTTGACAATTTTGAAAAGGGTTCCAACCTCTGGTATTTTTCCTCCATATCCCCAGTTTTTCAAGCTTGAATTAGTTTCCTTCGTTTTCTTTTCATGTCAAAATGCAGTTAAGATGATCTATGTTAGATTTCCCTTGTTCAATCTGGATAACTCAACTTCCAAATTTATGCCAGGATCGATTCATTGTTCAACCTTTGAGGCCTTTGAAGGCCTCAATATGGTTACCATAATTTTGGACCTTCACAGTTTCAACACAATATCAGAGGATCTTGTTATATTTTTGATTCAGTTGCCCAACTTCAGTGTCAATTGGGTTGCTCAAAAGTTCAGAAATTAGCTGCTCTACACTTCCATTGACCCAATCATGGGAATCTTGAGCTTAGAATGGAAACATCGGTGCCAAGACTTTCCTCCATTGCCCTCTAAGCTTCTTCTGGTGAGTGCTCATTAAAAATCATGTCATTGATTATCTCCCCAAAAAGAGAGAGAGAAAAAAAAATCATGTCCCTGACATCTCTCAGCAAGAGAGAGGCCTCTTTGGGCCTCTCTTTCAACTTGGGACCCTTGTGGGTCAACTCATTTTGGATTTCATCACTAACTTACACAGCTAAAGACAACTGTTAGTGCTACAAGCTTTCAACTCTAGAATTAAAAAGATGGGGATCAGACTTCTTGTCACTCATTTTTTTTTTTTGGTTAATTTAATCACTGAAGATCAGTAGCATGATTTAGGTAATGTATGTGGCATAGATTGTGGACCAGCATGAAATGCTTGCTGGCTTATTAGTTTTAGAAGACAAAGATCCTCTCATAATAATAATACATTGGCAACAATTAATACATGGATTATTATCAGAGTAGTGAGTATTACTAGATACCAACTTGGAAGAAAACTCCCCTTGTTATAGGTAACCCACATTTGTGCAAATCCTTTGGATTTGTGATTTTTATTATTTTGTTACATAGAGAAGTAATGCTCATTGCTTTTAGAGAATCTTTTTGGAGCCCAGTGGCCTTGGGGGACCCTACTCCCCTACTCCTTTTCTGAACTCTGTAGATCTTCAACTCTTTGATTGGTTCAAAAGCCTACTCATTAATTTCTTCATGCTTCCCACCACTGGCTTTGGCTTTGAGCATGGGGCTTCCATTTTTTTTAAAAATGTCATCTTTTTGGAAAAGAAATGCATATAAAGTACATCAAGTTGAGAGAGGGTAGGGCCCACAACCCCTTTTTATACGAGATAGTTTTATGAACATTTGTATAATGCTCATGGAAGGAATCTTTTCTTTGGGGTGGGGTTGAGAGAGAGAGAGAGAGAGAGGGTGGCCATACAGACATTCAGCTTGATTCTTGGCCTTTTTTTGGTCTCATGTCTCATGACATGCTCCCCTTGTGAATCCTAGGTCCTTGAAATTAGGCTTTGGTATCAGTAGAACAATCATGAATTCATCCATTCATGGCTCTAACTCTCATTAATCTCATTCTACATCATAACACGTCATAATACCGGTTTGAATACAGTCTCACGAATATTTCTTCTTTTCCTGATATGGCTCCGGTGAGGCTCTGGGTTTGCTCCCCATAAATCGCGAGTGAATGCCGTCGGCAGTTAAGTTAATTACTCAAAAAAAAAAAAAAAAAAATCTCATTCTACGTCATAACTATACGTGTCTTTACATGTAAAACCAATCAATAAATTAGGCTAAATTGCATGAATTATCTCATCTTTTACTGAAAACTATCATATTTCTTGCTTTGTTTATACAAAATTTCAGTGAGTGGTTCTCAAAGTTTCAGTGCATACAACTGAAATTTATAGGTGGATCTATCACACACCAAAAAAAAAAAAAAAATACAGTTTTCTATACATTAGGAGGAACTAAGGGTAGCGATAAAAGAAGTGACTGATAGTCTTTTTACAAAAGATTAAATTTTAGTATTAATTCATTATTTTAAGAAATTAGTATGAGAAATATATACTGTAAAAATATGCAAGGACTATTTTTTTATGAATTTCAAGGTGGGATTAGATTCTCTTTCCTTGTTATGAAGGAGCGGATATTAGCACCCACTAAATTGGTAAACGCCCCTATCTAATAATTACAAAAATGCTATTATTTTTTTGAACAAATTTAACCAGTAGATAAAAGTCTAAATATTCTCTCCTTCTTCCTCCTCCTTTCACGACAAGTGGCCGACTGCAGGTAATGAGCGACGGCAGACCTCTCCCTCTTTCCCCCATCTCCCCTCCTCTCTCTCCTCCTCGTCGCCTGATCTGACGGCTAGGAGGAGGAGGGAGGGGGTTGAGGGCGAGGAGGGGGAGGGGCGAGCCTCCTCTCCCCTCCCTTCGATCTGGCGGTGAGCAGGAGAGGAAGGGGCCGCGGGGGAAAGAAGGATATGGGAAGGAGGAAGGAGTGTTTTTGAAAATTTTAGAAAAATTAAGAGGTGTCTTTGTCAATTTGGTGAGTGTATTAATCAGATGGACACCTTTATTAATTTGATAGGTGCTAATATCCTCTCCTTTGTCATAGAAAGTGAGAAGCCCACCACCTCGTTACAACCATCCATAATAATAAGAGATTAAGATGAGGGATTGCAAGGTATATAACAGTTTTAATGAATTTGAATAGTATTTCTGGGGATATCATGAAAAATCTATAATTAAGTGTGCCCCGAATGAAACTAGCACTTTAATGTGGGCAAAAGTAATAATTAACATTCAATATATATTGAATAGTAATTATTCATGCAAGGGGTTGTTTGTTTGTTCCGAAAGTGACGAAAAAAACTCAATTTTGCTTCTTACATGTGGCCTCAAGCATTTTTCTTTCAAAAAAAATCTGTTTGTTTACTATGAAAGCTAAAGGAACGGGCCTATCATTCATCTCAATTTTTTTGCATAAACAGTAGCGTACCAATTTCACGATCAGAAGCTCCACCAAATACTGAAACACTGATACGTTGAGATTCACATACTTTCATTCTCTCTCTTTCCGGCGACCAAACTGGTCCTAAAAGAAACAGGTAGTTTGAGAATTGTAATCAGCATAGAGTTTGGGACATGCCTTTTAAAAAGTGAGAAAACTTTTTTTTTTATTCTATGCCATTTGTTTTCAAAGTATTGCATTTGGATATGGATTACAAAACTTTTTGTAAAATTATTATGTGAGTGTGGGGTCACAAGAACCTTTCCAAACGAGAAGCCCATGGCCATGGGTGTGGGGATGGCATGAGAGCACAGGGACACCCTTTGTCTACACACCCTACCTACAGCTATTCTAGGGCTTGCTGGCATTGCAACACATGGGTGCAGCAAAAATCTTTCCTTTTTCTTGTTTCTTATTCTTCTTATTTCTCTTTTTTAACTTTCAATTCTCTTTTTTAACCACATAATGACAGTATCCGATAAGATTCTTGCTGGATACTCGTTGAATAATTTTATATGAATTGAACAAATATCGAGATCAAAATTAATATAAGACAGTTAACGAGATGTTTTATGATTTCCTCTAAAATTCACAAGGTCAATCGGAATCAATTAGTCTTCCATCCGTCGAACTTCATATAAAAAATAAGTTGGTGAAAATAATTTTAACCGCACAAACTCACTAGTGAGGGTCTTTTTTGTTAACTTGTTCAAAAATTTCTCCAAAACCTCTTGATTTGTTACTAAAATATATTATGTCATAATAACACATATAATGTCATAATTACACCTATAAATATATAAATAATATTACTTAGTTGTCAATGATGCATTCATGTCGAGGTTTTTTTTAATTTTGCGTATCCTGTTATATCTAATTTTCATATCCTTATCCGTGCAACCTAGCTAAATATGAGCCATAAGTTTTTATAATTAGCCAAATCACAACCCACCAGTTATTTGTAATTATTTGTTATTTACAATTGCTTAATTGATCTCAATTTTGTTTGTGGACTTTTTATGTAAAGATGTGTTATGTTAGATTGCTTATGTACAAATTTGTCATAGCTTAAAAGTTAAGATCTTGATTCTAATTACATCCTCATATCAACTTCCAAAATTTTAGCACAACTTTCAAACAACCTTATAATTTTGTATATAAAAAAAAAATATATTGACCTCCTTTTTCATCAACCCTGCTCATTTGAATTTTGAACAATGATTTTTCATATATGGCTATTAAAACCAGCAATCACAAGTCTTAAAAATTACAACTAGAAACTCTTGGTAAATAAGCTACAGGTTATGTTGCATCCAAATTCCTATATACAACAAAATCATCCATCATCTCTCTCTCTCTCTTTCACACAATTTGACACATTTTCAAGAAGATCCTTGTTGCTAACAACTCTTGTCCTCATTTCTTGTTTGGCCATCTCTTTCATCCCTTTCTAAAGCCCTTTTTTAGTGCCCTCCACATCTCAACATCATCCAGGCCACAAACCCTAACTCTCTCTCTCTCTCTCTCTCCTCTCTCTCTCTCTCTCCCACCATGTACAAGTTGAAACATTTTTCAACTAAGCATGAAATGACCCATTTTTAGTTTGCAATCACTTCCATTGAGTTCCTTGTTGAAACATCTCTTCACAGCACACCTCCTTGCCTAGGTCCTTTGTGGCCCTCACATCTCTCTTTATTCCTAAGTGTAACATTTTTCCAAAGTTTCTAACTTCCACTATAGAAATTGGACTTCTCCCCTCAAATCAAATCAAATCAAATCATCCCTTTTTCCCATTTTCTTTCTTGGATCCCTGCCATGGGATGTCCTGTAGTGGGTCCCACTTGAAAAGGGTTAGGTGTAGGATCTATCATAAATTATGTATGCCTTACATCCATCTGTTTTGGATCTCGAAAGGGATGCTGATTAATCCATTAAGTTTTTTTTTCCAATTTGGATCAGTCATGGGGTCCACAGTTGCTCAACATCCATGAGACCAGAAGGCATTTGTTTGTTTAACACCCTTTCATTTTGATTTATTCATTGAGGGGGGCCCCACTTTATTGCAAAAGAGACTCCCCTTGCACCCAAATATTCTTTGATAGCTTGGTGTTGGAAAAAATGGAAATAAATGAAGAAAATTCATTTCTTTTTGTGAAGTTAAAAAAGAAAAAAGAAATAACTCTCCTTCCATAGAGCCAACATTGAGAATCAACCCAACAACACAAGTCTCTCTCTCTCTCTCTCTCTCTCTCTCTCTATATATATATATATATATATATATATATATATATATATATATATATATATATATATAGAGAGAGAGAGAGAGAGAGAGAGAGAGAGATTGATTGTGCAAGGTATACCTATTAGAGAAAAAATTTTCATAGGTGGTGACCTCAATGGGCATGTAGGAACTAATCGTTATGGGTTTGATAGTGTACATAGAGGATTTAGTTTTGGGAAAAGAAATGAACCAGGTAACTCGATTCTAGATTTTGCTTTGTCATATGATTTGATCTTAGCGAATACTTGGTTTAGGAAGAGAGAGTCTCACTTGATCACTTTTAGAAGTGGATCAAATGCGAGTCAAATAGATTTCTTTTTAACTAAAAAAGTACATAGAGCTTGTTGTATGGATTGTAAGGTAGTACCGGGTAAGAGTGTAGTAACCCAACATAAGCTCTTAATTTTAGATGTTTGGATTAGAAGGAGATTTAGAAAGTAAACGTAAGTTTAATCCTAAGATTAAGTGGTGGCGGCTAAAAGAAGGTAATCAAAAAGTTTTTATAGATCGAGTAGTACATAAAGCAGATTGGAAAACCCAAGATGATCCAATACAACATGGAATAAAATTGCTAACTGCATTAAAAGAGTAGATAAAGATATACTTGGTGAGTCACGGGGTGGTGCTCCACTATGTAAGGATACACCATGGTGGAATGAAGAGGTAAAAGCTGCTATTAAGATCAAACGAGACTCTTATAAAGATTTGAAGAAAAATTGTGATGGAGTGAGTTTTGAGAGGTATAAGCTAGCCAAGAAGGAGGCTAAGAAAGCTGTTCAGAATGTAAGAGTTTAAGTGTATAAAGAAGTGTATGAGAAGTTGGACACCAAAGAGGTTGAAAATGATATATATTGAATTGCTTGAATAAGGGAGAGAAAGACTAAAAACTTATGTACTGTGAGGTGTATCAAAAATAAGGATGAGAAGGTTTTAGTTCAAGATGAAGAAATTAAAGAAAGATGGAGAGAGTATTTTGACAAAGTGTTCAATGGTAATTCTACTCAAGACTTGGATGACCTTAGCATTCAGTGCCAGGATATGAACCATAGTTATATGCGCAGAATTAGCGAATCTGAACTTAAAGAGGCCTTGAAGAGGATGAAGTTAAGGAAAGCTGTTGGCCCGGAATTTCTATTGAGGAATGGAGATGCTTAAGAGAAGTGGGCGTGAGATGGCTGACAAACCTCTTTAACAAGATCTAACTAATTAAAAATATGCCCAATGAGTGGAGGAAGAGTACCTTAGTACATCTCTATAAGAACAAGGGTGATATTCAGAGTTATTCAAACTATCGTGGAATAAAATTAATGTGTCACACCATGAAGCTTTGCGAAAGGGTAATTGAACACAGGTTAAGGCAAAATGTTACAATATCAGGGATCCAGTTTAGGTTCATACTGGGACGATCGACGACACAAGCTATTCATTTGCTTCGTCAATTTATAGAGCGATTTCGAGACAGAAAGAGAAATTTACATATGATTTTTATTGATTTAGAAAAAGCTTATGATAAGGTGCCAAGAGAGATATTATGGTAGACATTGATGAAAAAGGGAGTCCCCATCAAATATATTGACATAATCAGGGATATATACGATAGAGTAGTGGCAAATGTTAGAACTTGTAGAGGCATAACGAGTGATTTTTCTATCACAGTTGGATTGCATTAAGGATCTGCATTGAGTCTATTCTTATTTGCCATAGTGATGGATAAGCATACTAGACCTATTCAGGATAAGATACCGTAGTGTATGCTATTTGCTGATGATATTATCCTAGTCGATAAGACGAGAACTGGGGTAAATGCCAAATTGGAGTTATGGAGGCAAACTCTAGAATCTCGAGGTTTTAGATTAAGTAGGGCCAAAACAGAGTATATGGAGTGTAAATTCAGTAAATAGGGATTCCGAGATTATAGTATTGTGAGATTAGATGGACAAAAATACCGATGAGCAGTCAATTTAAGTGCTTGGGTTCTATTATTTAAAAGGATGGAGAGATTGATAGTGATGTTAACCATAGGATCCAAGCAGGCTGGTTGAAATGGAGAAGCGCAACAGGAGTTTTATGTGATCGTAACATTCCATTATGATTGAAGGGAAAGTTTTATCGGACTGCTATTAGGCCAGCTTGTTATATGGCACAAAATATTAGGCTATAAAGAGACATCACGCCCATAAAATGAGTATAGCAGAGATGCGCATGCTTCGTTGGATGTGTGGTAACACGCGGGAGATAAGGTGAGAAATGAGGATATTCGTACTAAGATAGGTGTAGCCTCTATAGAAGAGAAGAGAGAAAACTGCCTACGATGGTTTGATCATGTGCGACGTAGACCTATAGATGCGTCAGTCCGACGAGTTGAGCTTATCAATTTAGGGCAAGTTAAAAGAGCGCAAGGGAGACCAAAGAAAATATGGATGGAGGTAATACGACAAGATATAGAGGCTAAAGGTCTCAGTGAAGGCATATTGCTCGACAGGAATGAGTGGAGAAAGCTGATTCATATGCCCGATCCGGTATAATTCTCTTTTTGGTTCATGTAGCCTACCCTAAATACTTGGGACATATGACTTAGTTGTTGTTATTGTTGTTGTTGTTGTGTATGTGTGTATGGGTAAGGTTACAATACACCTAGATGTAACTAAGTTATTTGAATACTTTTCCCATCCATCAAGCGGTACAAAATAGATGACCGAAAGTAGTGAATTGGTTAGATATATGTCTTTAAACATACAAATTCTCGATCTGGCCATTTGATTATGATCTAAACATTTAAAAACCCCTATAAACTAATTTTTGTTAGATTTCAAATGTTCTACACCGTTAAACTAACCAGCTCACTATTTAGGCAGTCAGTTTTTTCCTACTTGATGCATGGGCAAAAAGTATTCAAAACATTTTGTTTTTGGTTTATAGATACTTAAAATAATATAGATCAACTTCAACGGAATGGATCTTTTATTTGAATATCGGATACTGGTATTTGAGTGGGAAATATTCGGCCTCGAATCCTTTTGGAATGACACAAGTCTCTCTCTTTCTCTCTCTCTCTATAAGAGAGAGAGAGAGAGAGAGAGAGAGAGAAGAGAACGAGACAAAAAAAGGTTTAGTTCGGATTTTATTAGAGAAGACAAAGTAAAGTACAAAGCAGAAAATGTTCCTCACCAAGCAAGTGAGAAAGGAGATAAAGAGATACAAATATAACTCACAGTGACAAGTATAAGAAGGGAGGGGTAAGAGAGAGGGCTACATTGCTATACAAAATTTTTTCTCCAGATGTCAGAGTAGAATAAATCCCACTGAGAAACTTCGTCTGCAGAGATCCTTTACTGGTTAAAGATCCTCGAATTTTGTTCAATATAGATGGACCACACAATGACTTGGACGTGGATGTTCCAAATTTTTCGAGTCATTCCAGGGATACATGATGTCCCCTAGTCTTCCCACATGTGTTGGAGGGAAGTAGGCTATGATAGAAGAGACATACTGGTCATAAAATAGGTCCGACTCTCAGGGCAAAGTCACAAGACGAGAAGATGTGAGTATATGACTCAAGATGGTTTCCACCAAAGATACACAATGACAACGGTCTAATGTGACGTTTGTGCAAATAGAGACTAGTAGGTAACCAATCACGAACTGCCAGGGTCTGTTTGGTTGTCGTAACTGGCTGTAATTCGTAGTTGTAATTGGTAAAGTGTTTTACAATTGTAAATGAGTTACATGTATGTAAATTTTACGGTGTTTGGTTGGTGATATAAAATTGTAAAGTGGGAAAGTGTATTATACTTTACGGTATTTGGTTGTCTTAATGTATAAGTCGTAAGTGAAAAAGTTGACTACAAATTAACTATTTGGTGATTTTAAAAGTTTTAATACTGCAAATAAATATTAAAAAACTTAAATATTAAAAAAATTTAATATTAATATAAAAAAATATTACAAATTTATATGACCACAAAATTAACTGTAACTGGGCTGTAAGTGAGTGGTAACTGGGTTGCAAGTGAGTGTTAGTTGAGTTACGTAAGTTTTTACGAATTACGGTCCAAACAAACGTCGTAGTTGTAACTGGGTAGTAAGTCATTTACGAATTACGGAGTTTTACGCGAAACAAACGCCCCTAAGTAGTGTCGCCACCTTCCACAAATTTTTTGCTGCTTTGTTATGTAGTTGTGAAGGCTGCAGTAGTTGGTACTAGGAGTGAACTGTGAAAATAACAGATGAACGTACCTTCCAAGTCACCCGGTTCGGAACATCTCGGAATGTGTTGTCGAAGGGGGCGTAAAAGAGCTACCAATATATGTAGTTTTATTTGAGAGAGGGGATGTTGAAAGGTGATGACTTAAAATCATTATCTTGAATTTGCGAGCTAACCAAAACATTTTTTATCTGATGTCATCTAAAAATGACTATGGAACTTGTAGGCTAGGCAAACATCTCCAATCCTTTATTCAAGCAGAGCTCATTTATATCTCAAGCACACATCTTATGTTCGATCTGAGCTCATTTAATATAGATCTAGATTTGAATTGCTTAAGTAGTTTTTGAAATCAGTATAATAAATATTCAAAACTCTTTTTTTTCCCTTAAAAAGTAAATTTTGATAATAAAAATGCATGCACAATGTAAAATAATTCAGCACCATTTTTGTTATCTATACTCATCACATATAGTTCTATTTAAATTTTATTAGTAAAATAGCAAATATTAGCTCAAATTTGAATAGATTTTTTTTCTCCCAAGCATATTTGGCAAAAAGTTTTGACAGGCTGGATAAGATACTAAGAATATTTCATTATATACACAAATAAGGTAAACTAAATGTTGCTACATGCAAGAAAAGGGAAAAATTGTAAATAAATCAGGATCTTGATATTCAAAGATGACAGTTTGACACTATATTGTGCAAATTAAGGGATTAATTAGTGAACAGACAAATGTAGAATGATACACTATGGCAACAAATAAAGTAAATCAAATGTTGCTATATGCCCCCCCAAAAAAAAAAAAAAAAAAATTTAAATATTGGTCCATGGCCAAAAAAGGCAAAAACTAAGGCAAATCAATCTTTTTTGAACAAGTAGCAAATCATTGAAATCAAGATATTGATACAATGATGATATCAAAGATTCAAAAGGAGGATATTTTTTGGCACTATATTGTGCAAACTATGGGCTTGATTGGTAAATATACAAATGTGGAAAGTTTGATATTTGCAATATAATAAAAAAAATAAATAAAAAAGTTACTTTTTTTGATCTCTTCTCTTCAATTTAAATCTTTCAAAAACCCCTCCTTTCTCCCCTCTCTCTCCCCTCTGCTTCCCCAACCTCCGCCCGATGGCAAATCCGTAATTTCCCACCCGAACGGAGAACCACCAACGACCGTCAAAGATGCCGCCTCTCCTCCTCCTACTACTCTCCCTCCTCCTCTCGCCGTTACCGTCACTGTCAGTTTCCAGCCCGACGGACGGCGAGATCTCCCTCCTCCTCTCCATCAAAAACTCACTCTCTCCCCCTCTCGCCGACTGGGACCCACACTCCAAACCCGACCACTGCCAATGGCCTGGCGTCAGGTGTGATCCCGCCTTCCGCCACGTGACCTCTCTCAACCTCACCGGTCGAACGCCGTCGCCTCTCACCGGCCCCGTCCCCGCCGCCGTCGCCAACCTGACGGCGCTCCGCTACCTCTCCCTCAAAGGCAACAACTTCTCCGGCCGCATCCCGGCGGCGTGATTAATCTCAGGTACCTCAAAGTTCTCGACTTTTCCTTCAACTCTCTCTCTGGTCACATCCCCCGAAACCTCGTCGGAATGAGCTCGCTCGAAACCCTAGACCTCTCATTCAACAATCTCTCCGGTGGGATTAGCGTCGGCCCAGATTGTCGAAATCTCAACTTTTTGGTGCTTTCCGGCAATTTCCTCGTCGGAAAGATCCCACCGGAGATTGGGCGGTGCACGAACCTCAAATCATTGCTCCTCGACCGAAATATTCTTGAAGGCAGGATTCCGGCGGAGATCGGAGAGGTCGAGGGCTTCGGCTTCTTGATGTTTCGAGGAACAGTCTCACCGACAGGATCCCGAGAGAGATTGGGAGGTGCCGGAATCTCTCGGTGGTCGTGTTGACGGATTTGGAGAGCAATGACGAGGAGTTCAATGCTTTTATTGGGGGGATTCCGCCGGAGATTCTCGAGATTCCGAGTTTGGAGGTTCTCTGGGCTCCAAGATCGAATCTTGATGGGAGATTGGTGAGGTACTCGAATGATTTCTGCAGGCTGAGGGTTCTGAATCTTGGGGAGAATCATCTCACAGGAGAGATCCCGCAATGGCTGGTGAGCTGTAGGGGTCTTGAGTTCTTGGATTTGAGTTCGAATTACTTGGAGGGGTCAATGCCTGAAGGATTGGGTGTTGGATGCATGGATTACTTCAATGTGAGTCGGAATTCGTTGTCTGGGTCTTTAGAGAGATTGTCACAGAGGAAGTGTTTGAAAAATCTCATCATGGAGGACAGTCTTGTGACCTCATACGACAGGGATCTTGTTCAGAATGGAGGAAATGGCGATGTGCTTGGATCCTTTTTAGGTGATGGTGAAGTGATTCTTCATGACTTCAGTTGGAACAATTTCAGTGGCTCACTGCCTTCGTTGTCATTACCAGGTGGTCGATTTTTTCGTATGGATTGTCACTGAATGACAATGGGTTTAACGAATCGATTTCTGGTGAATTCTTCAGTCTTTGTGAAGGTGTAAGTGTGTTTGCAGTTAATCTGAGTGAAAATCAGATACCGGGCGATATTAAGATGTTATCAAATTGTTTGCAGTTGAAGAGATTTGAAGCAGCTAATAACAAACTCAGTGGTTCGATTCCTGCTGATATTGGCAATCTGAGTTTGCTGACCTATCTTGATTTGAGGGGAAATCGGCTGAATGGAACCATTTCAGATGAATTGGGAAGGGCTAAGAGTTTGGAAAGGGTTCTTCTCGCGGGGAATGGACTATCTGGAGAGATCCCGAGTCAGCTCGGAGAGATGACTTCGCTTAAAGTGTTGGATTTGTCGAGAAATTCGCTGACAGGCAACATCCCGCAAAATTTGGCTAGTGCTGACAGTATGGAAGTACTCTTGCTTGATCACAACTTGCTTTCTGGTGAGATCCCTCAGTCATTCTCCACACTTGCTCGACTTGCTACATTTGATGTTTCTTTCAACAATCTCTCTGGTGAGATTCCCCATTTTGATCATCCATCCAGCTGTGAGTTCTTCAAAGGCAACAAATTCCTCCAGCCATGTCCAGATTCAAATGCCACAGGGGCGTCTGGGTTCTCGATTCATACTAAACCATCATCGAAACTGGCTGCTGGAAACAACAAATTGAAGACTTTCACAGTGGTTGCAGTAGCTTCAGCCTCTGTGATAGTCTGTGTTCTTGTGATCTTGGTCCTGGTATTGGTTAGCGGGAAGAGAAAGCTTGTTCATCTTTCAAGTCTAAAACAGAAGGTAGTTGTGATCTTTTCAAACGCTCCTGCTGAGATCAACTATGAAAGTGTCGTTAAAGCCACCAAAAATTTCAGTATTCAGAACTTGATTGGAACCGGTGGTTTTGGGGCAACCTACAAGGCTGAACTGGTCCCGGGCTTCTTAGTAGCAGTGAAGAGGCTCTCTATTGAAAGATTCCAAGGTCTCCAACAGTTTGATGCTGAGATTAAAACACTTGGAAGGATACGGCACAAGAACCTCGTCACACTGATAGGTTACCATATGGGAGAAGTGGATACTTTCCTTATCTACAACTACCTCCCTGGTGGTAACCTTGAACGCTTCATCCGTAACATGTCTAATATCAATGTGGGGTGGTCGGTGATTCATAAGATAGCTCTAGATGTTGCACAAGCTCTCGTTTACCTTCACTACTCATGTGTCCCTCGGATAGTCCACAGAGATATCAAGCCCAGCAACATCTTGCTCGATGATAAGCTGAATGCCTATCTATCAGATTTTGGTTTGGCGAGGTTGTTGGAAGTTTCTGAGACTCATGCGACTACTGGTGTCGCAGGGACTTTCGGGTATGTTGCTCCAGAGTATGCAATGACCTGCAGAGTCTCTAGTAAGGCTGATGTTTATAGCTTTGGAGTAGTGCTTCTGGAATTGGTTTCAGGGAAGAGGTCTCTGGATTCATCATTCTCTATGTATGGAAATGGCTTCACCATTGTTTCTTGGGGGAGGTTGTTGATCCAGGAGGGGAGGTCGAGTGATTTCTTTTGTCCCACGTTGTGGGAAACTGGACCAAGAGACAACTTGGTTCGGATGCTGCGGCTTGCATTATCTTGTACGGTGGAGTCTCTCAGTGTTCGGCCATCAATGAAACAGGTGCTGGATACATTGAAACAATTGAAGAACTAGCAGAAGACGTGATTCTATTATCATGGTTTCAACTGAAGAACTAGCAGAAAACATGTGGTGCTAATTATTATGAAGCATCATAAAAGGTTCTTGAGTTTCTTGATCTGGATAGGATCAGCAATGTGGTGAGACAGTAGCTTGTTGGAGCAGATTCTCATTCTTGGTTCAAATTTTGTTCTCTGCCAACAAATGTACATGTTCTTGTCTGATGATAATTTTTCTCATTTGACTGTAAATGTGAACAATCCTACGTTTTTTGATAAGTTAATTAATGATCCGGTTACTTGCGTTTTCAGTCTAGGAAACAGAAGATGAAGCTACCACAGATACATAGACTTTTCTATTTAGAATGCAATTTCAAAAAATGCATATTTCCCAGTAACTCTATGGATGCAATTTCCTGTGTGAAATGTCCGAGTGTTGTAAATTGTCCTCAAATAAATTTGAATACAATACTTGGATGATTCACGATGATTTGTTGTTTTGAAGAAAGATTTCACCATTCAATGAAGAAGTTTATGTCTCATTGCCTTGTCTATGTATCACCTGTAACTGTTCCAGTTCGATATAAAATAGATAAATCTATATAAGATCATGAGGCAAATTTCTACACTCAAAATAATGAGAGTAATTCTTATTATAGAGGATTTCCGAATATGAGAAAATTTCTTTGGTTCCCTTGTGAATTGCAAGTACATTTGTAGTTTAAGTATTTTTCTGTCTTCAAATTTAGATGAACTTGATTCTTATTATAGTTTCAGTTCTCCATTTGCCAAACAAATGGTAACCGTCCTGCAAAACCTACATTCTCTTGAAGCCATACAAGATTCGTGCTAAGCGCTCTGTTAAAAGAACTTTCGATTACCATTTTATTGATGGGTATGTTGTCTATGCCGTCTTCCTTTAGGTTTCAGCAGGACAGAAATTTGTCAAATCTGCAAAACGTCTGCATTCTCTCTGTCCATCTGAGGTATTTAATCCTTGTTCCTTCCTCTTATCTTGCTTTTGATGTTTGTACATTTCTCGAAAGCTAACAACATCCTTACAGTGATTTGTTTTATAATATTCAGAATTTGAGCTCTCTTGGATAGTGATCAGCCCTCAAGAAATCAACATTGAAACCCTGAAGAATCTGCACGAAGGTGGTGACTCTCTGCTGTCTGATCTCCTGCTAGGTAAGAATTTGCTAATTCAATCTGCCTGTACGTTCCTCATTTCTAATGGTATCCATATTCATTGATTTGCTCATGCATAGTTTAGACCTTGCAAATTACTAGTGAACTGGAGAAGAAGGTAATTTACTTTTTTTCTTTGTATGGGAGTCAATATGTGTCTAATCTTACCAAATTCTACTTGGGTGATCTTGACTCTTGAGTTTAATAAGTCTGCCACAGTAAAAGCTTCTGTTTAAATTAAGAATTATTTTCATAATCAGATGAATCCTCTCTATTCTCTTTTTCATTACTGGAGCCTCGCATCTCTAGTCCTTTCCAGGTTCTTTATGATTCTCGGCAGTTTCCACCAAACACGAAGTGGCCTTTGGTTGTTCATACAGACACTAACTATTAAAACTAAATTAAACAACAGTTCACACCCAATGGTTTATGTACAATATACCTGCTGACAAATGCAATCACATGTTTTAGGCAAAACGCATACTTGCTTTCGTATAACACCAGAGGTTTGATCAGCTGAAAGTCAAACATGATTATGCAGTTTGTGTTGAGACATGCCTAACATTTCTTGATTGCTTTCTTCTTGTGGCCTAACTTTCTTAAACCAAAATGCAGACCTGCTTGAATGCTGAAATTGTGGACTTCTGAAAATATCAAGTGTGAGAATCTCCACTAGGCGTGTGCCAGTTGATCTCACTGTAGGAATTTTTGGCATGTCGCTTACATTTTCCCTAAATATGTGACAATATCCTTGATCATTCATTTATGTAGTCAGACACGATGGTATTGTTAATCATCCATTTCTGCAGCCAGACATGCTATATCTCAAACAGGCCATGGGATATGTTACCTATGGTGTATAGAAGTTATGAGAATTATTTGCAACGGTTAAAGGCATTATGAAGTTTATCCCTAGTTTTACTACTTGCAGTGCATTTGAGCATTAGCAGTAGAATTGTGAGGAGAGAAGATAATGCAATGTCTTCATCAGGTTTAATGGGGCAGTCATTCTCATGTCCTTTTATCATTTGCACAAGAATAACTTTAGGGTTTACTTTATGAACTTAGATGATGAGGATAGGTATGTAAGCGCATATTATATGCTAAAAAGGTTGATTTATTTCTGATATACAATATAATGCCTAACGAGGGGACCAGGGTATACTTGATGGCCAGAAAAGAACAATAGATATCTTGACAATGCTCCATTTGGCAACATCACCATCCTTTTTTCCTCGAGGAATCATTCACTGGACAAGGACACAAGTTTCCGGAGACTGTGGTCCTGAAAACAAGTGGCATTTCTACCTCCTTTGCCATTTCCAGGCTGCCATTGACCATCGCCGTTGCCTGTAAAACAGTAGGATGGTGCCTGCCACTCTGAATCTTCAAGCGACGCGCCAACCTCAAAAGTCATCACATGAGTCGATATCCCTGAGCAGTACATAGTAACTTCTGTTATTTTGGTACCTATTGCTTTTTCCTGAAAATACTTTGTGTGACAGTTTTAGGTGAAGCTCATTACGAAAAACAGAAATTGAAGTATGTTAGAAGTATAAACGTTTTTCTTACCTCGGAATGGCTTGTTTCTATAGCCAATTATGTGTTAAGCATCAATTTTATCATAATTGGTGCTCTTTCATCGAGTCAAATTAAATAGGGATATGAATATACATGATTTTAGCGCGAATGTATACGCATCTTTAGGGGAAGCGTAAGAGTCTGATAGTGTATGCAAACAGGAATGGTAAAAGCAAGGATTTTTATACCCTGCATAGAAACGAGCTTTGTAGAGAGAGGATAAAAGGTTAAATCTTTTTATCATTTGACTGTTTACTAGAGGTTTCTTTTGTTTCCTTAAGGATTTACGGCATGAATCTATATAGATATTGGGTGTTTCTAAACTATAAATCTTTTGGATGCATAGATAGAAAAAACTCGTTAAATCTAGTTTTGCCGAGGAATGTGTTTAAATCGTATCTCTACTGTTATAATGAGAAAGTCATTACCATCGTAAAAGTCCCATCGGACCGGCCACCGTGTGTTAACATCCTCGTAGTACCAGATGAAGTCCACCTTCTCCCAGACATGGCACAGGAACCCGTCGGTGTACGTCTGGCCGAGGTACGTCGACCCTTCCAGCCAGTTTTGCCGAGGGATCCCCACCTCGAAATGCTCGACACGGCACGTCTCCCCGTCGTGGCCCAGCGTGTAGTAGTAGGACGTGCCGTTGTCCCACTCCACGTCGTGCAGAAGCACCCCTAGCTGCTTCTGCATCAGGTTCAGGTTCCTTCGCTTGGGCCAATCGTACCACAGGTCCGTTATCTGCAGGTTTCCGGTGCTCAGGTTCATGTACAGCCGGGCGTGGAACCTCTCCGGCCACAGCGTTGGAGAGGGATCGCCGTCGCCAGTGTCTGACCGTGCTTGGACGGTCAGGAGAAGCAAGAGGAGCAGTGAAGATAGGGTGATTGATGCTCTCGTGTCCATCATAAAGGTACAGAGATAAGGCAACCGAAGACAATTGTAGTGAATTTTTATGCTGTAGGATTTAGCTCGCGGAGGAAGAGAGCAGATGTGTTGGTTGCATGGTAACCACTTGTGGTGTCTGGGTGATAAGGTTTCACTCTCTCTCTTTCTGGTGGATGCAATTCAGTCGTACAACATACATGAGTATGTTGTCCAAAAATACTATCATCATGGGGCCGCAGCTGTATCAGATACGTATATGATATGTTAGACACTCTGATACTTGACGTATACTTGTCGGATACTTCTTTTAAGGTATCCATTTATGTAATCAACTCATTTGTTTAACAAATTCATGGTCACTCGTGGAATATAGCCGTGGGGTTTGTGTCAAATTTTAGAGTGAAGTGGTGAGGGTAATAAAATGTAAAGCTCACAAATTCACTTTGTGAGGAACAAAATTTCATGTAAAACATCAATTTACATGTAAATGAATACATAGTACCACTACAATAATTCTGTCAATCTCAGGGCTACATGGGCACAAAACACAGCAGGAAGACTTCCATAAATTTGAAGAAACAAAGAATACAAATACTAGGATGTGTAATGATACAAATGGAATGGTCTCCAACGAGGAAGCTCGATTGCAGAGTTCATCTTTAAACACATCGACAAAACTTTGAGAAAATCACTTCCATAAACTGACACTGAAGATGGCAAGAGAGAAGCTTTTACTGTTTTGCTTCAGGACCGCGGTTGGCTTTGATCACCACTTCTTCTGTGGTTGTACCTATGGTCTCATTGGCATCTGCTAAAGAAATGCAATTTATTCTTCCGGTTGAATCCTGAAAACGTAATATCTCAATCCGTTAACTGTTTACAGCAGCATACAAGAGAAACAAAACAGAAAGAAAAACAAAGAAAACCCGTCATCCATTCTTCCAGCAGAAAATGTCGAGTTTTATGGGAAGACCAACAAGATGGGAGAAAACTCACCAGAGAAACAATCCCAAGTTTCTCTAATTTCTGGACTGCATCCAGTACCTCAAAATTACATTGGTCGCCAAACTCTTGTTTGATGAATTCTTCACACCGGAGGTCAAGTTCCTACAGAAATTGTTAAAAATATTGTAAGAATCATAAAACTCACAAGCCTAATTATAACTGATTAAACTGAACATGAAAAGGGTACCTGCATCGTTGCTTTGCCCTGCTGCATCAAAACAAAGTAAGAAACTATTACCTCTTTGACCTACAAGTTTAGATTTGAGAAACTATATAAGATTTTGCTAGGATAGGATGTTAACAATTGAAATGACCGTAGAGAAGAATCTTTTAAGTACAGACTTCCTGTTGAATAACATCATCACAGAGATGTAAAAGTGTGGCTTTTCCACTGTCTAGCTGTTTGTCGTACATTGAACGAGTGATTAGGTTTTGATAAGTTATAATGTTTTGCTGAAACCTGCACAACAATAAAGAGGCATTATGATAACAACTGCCATTTATCTGAATTAAGAAGATACTTATTGCCGGGAAAGAAAAAGAAGAGATTAGAAAGAACAGGGTGTTGCCATATAGGTAAAAGACAATAACACATTTTAATTTTAATAACAAACTGAAAGTTAACACAAATTAATCAAAACCATTTGCAGAAATGATGTATTTGGAAGGGAGATTACTTCAGACACAATCATCTAGCATAGGGTCAACCTAACCACCTCTTGACGACAAGAATCATGGGCCTTGGAAGGCGGTTTGCAATACTATTCCATTTGTTAAGAGATAATTTCTTCCATGTGGTGGGAGATGGAAAGAACACTAGGGTTGGTTTGATACATGGCTACTCGAATGACCACTTGTTGACTACCCCCTTATGTTTGACGTCAGCCTCATATCGGATATAACCATCACAGAGCTCCTTATACAACCGCCACAACTTCCTGCTTGGGACCCATCACGATATACTCAAGACTTTTTCCACCTTGCTTGTGGCTTCACCTGTACTCTTACAGTCTTACTTCCTCCTATCCCAGCGGCAACAGGACCCCCTCCCATCCCTGCGACAACAGGACCAGATATGGGTGGTCACTATCTGCCTCCAGTGAGTACATTGTCGCCTCGGCATACAAACGACTAACTAGTACGACACCCACTCCCCAGGTCTCATTCCTCAAACCGTTTTATTATGCATGGATCACTCCAAAGGTTTACACGTTTATGGCAATGTTCTCATCAAGCTCTCCCTACGGCCACATTCTTACACCATCGTGGTATCCTTGATTCACTTCTCAGTCTGCGTTGCAACCAGTCTCAAGCCAAGACACTCGCCCATGCGCTCTGGACATATATGAAATCGAGAGCTTTCTGGACCTTAGCTTCTTGCGTCTCTTCTCTGTGGCCTTCTCTTGGCAGTTTCGTGACCTGGATCTCCGGTTTCCCATTCTCACTTTAGGCATAAGCCACAACAGCAACTCCGGCTAATGATGGCTGCTTTCACCATTTGGTCAAGATGGTATTACCGGAACCAGGAAATTATGAACCATCATTTACTTTCACCCGCAACAATTTGGGCATCAACCATTCAGGCCATATTACTTCAACTTTCACTCAAAGCTCCGACCATGATCTTTGTTTTGCTACTTCCCTCATCATAGAACTGTATGATTACAAGTTTTTCTTTTCCTTACTACGTACGCTTATGACGGCTGAGTTCGGGGCAATTCTGCCTTCTCAAAAAAAGAAGAAAAGAAACCCACCTCTTTCAATTACTTTACTTCGTTTATTGAGCAACTTGTTTAAGCTAAGTATTTCCTCACAGAAAAAGAAAGAAAGAGAGTTTAAGCTAGCTATTACCCAACCGATGGCTTATGATGAGGGCACACATAAGCTGAGATATAGAAACTCCGCCACATAATGAAATATATGGATAAAACAATGAATATAAGTGTGCACGGATTCATTTGATTAATACGTCTCTCATAATAGTAAATAGATTCTAATAAAATGTTGTGATGTAGCAATCATTCATCCCCATATTCTGATACAGCATATATTTCTCCCTGTTTGCTTGTTCTTCGACTTTCTCAGTCACTGTTTGGGTAGCACGTACAGAGCCACCAAAAACAACATCCTCGAATTTCAGATCAATTTTACATTCTAGGATTTCCTATTGCATCTATCCCTTAAGCCTTAAATCTCTACTGCAAGTCCATAGGCTAATTAGGGTTAACACGAACCTTTTTAGTTCTGGACTTGGTTCAACTTTATGAAATGGTCGCAATAATATAAAGCAGATTCTTTGACTAATGAACCCTTTCTCCTATTATTCTTCCCCTCATGCATTTTATATTTAGTGAAAATATGAGGGTAAGGAAAGAGAATAATGAAGAGATGTTATGCAAAGCCTTGTAATATCCTAATAACATACATTGCCATGGTCCACTCTATTCAAGAACATATTCAGTTGACGAAGTGTGCAGAAAACGTGTACCACTTCTGTGCATGGAGGAAAATGCTTATTATACTACTATATTGTACAGTATTATATAACTATTAGACTGATACGTGGGCCTCAACCCATCCACTCGTTTGACACTAGTATAATGTAAAGAATATTAATAGTACAATTAGCATTACTCATGAATGAATGGTGTTATCAGTGGGCTTAGAGAATATACATGGGCTGACAAGGACTCATTGCCATAGGGCTCACATGGATCAATTAGGACCCGTTCCTTGGGCTTGAAGAACGAAAGCTACCAACCAATTTGTTGAGTTACTAACCAAAATTGGTGTTGAAGGTCTCCTGCCAGTGTAGTGGAAGGTTAATGAAATTCGACTAAAGAAGTTGAAAAGTTTAGTTTGACAGAAATTCTGTCAATGATATATTGCTAAAGGATAAACAACATGATTTTCGAGGAGATATGGGGCCATGGTTTCATGAGAATCAAGAAAAGGACAGCAACGCTCAAGATAATACAAAGGAACTGGCCCCCACCTATTCGTTCTTTTCTTTGTTTCTTTGAGATTAAATCTCTTTCTTCAGAATCAACTGAAGAAGAGGAAGAAACACATGAAGCATCAGAATCAGAGACATCTGACGATGATGAACAGTATGTGTTCATGATGGGAAAGCCATCCAAAATCTCCAAACCAATATCTAAAAGAAATGGTATTGGTGAAGATTATAATTTGCGGAAGATGAAATCAAAAAATTGAAGAATAGAATTCCTTCTCCAAAAGAGAAAGAAGACTATAAACAACCAAAATTCAAATTATTTCACAAAAAACCATATGATTTTCAACGAATTTCTGGACACACTGAATCCACAGGTAATCCACATCAAATTGTGAAAATACTTATAGTTAGCAAAAGGAAGGCTAAACAATTTCAGCAAAAATATCCTGATGCAAAATATCTACATTTGGGTCTGATACAGATCAAAATAGTCGAACGATTCAGGGCTGGGATAAATACACCGATTCAAGCCTGGAATATACACCTATTCATGGTTTTCACAAAAGTACTCAGTTCACCACAGATTCGGCTTGATCTAATTAGCATTTCAACATCCACAACAATAACTCAACGGTTTGGCGTCTGCATTAGCAATTTAATATTTGTTTTCAATAATTTCAATATTATTTGTTCCTCAGTTTTTATTTAGAAAACTTTATTTAGAAGATTTTTTTTCTAGTCATTGCAACAAGCAAGGCATAATTGATATCTATGTTCCAGCTTGAAGGGGAGTGTTAGAGTATGTAGCAAGTAGAAGTAGTATTATAATTCTCTCTTTATTCCATTTATATAAAGGAGAGGTTATCCCAATTTAAGATTCTATTTCTAAAATCGAAACATCACAAAACTAGTGCAAGTTTAATTTGTTATTGAGTCTCATCCAGTAAGCCTAATTTAGACTAGCCCAATCCAGCAATACATGTTAAACGTGTGTCATGAAATAGGAAATAGTAGCTTCCTTAATGATCCCATAAGATCTAAATATGTTTGACGTCACCCAACTCATCGCTTTAGTGTTTAGTTAATTTAAATCATTACATTAGTAAATCAAAGTGTAATCATTTGCTATGAGACGTATCATGAATCCAGGTTTGAGTGTAAAAATGTGTTACTTATGAAAAAGTTGTATTATCTTGACAGTGCCACTATTACATGTGACAAGTTTTTCATGGTTAGCTGTTTATATTCCTAATGCACTAAAAGCATTAGTGTAAAATCTCATCTTTATTGCGAGAATCATGATAGCCATTGAACCATTACACGCCAATGGCAGCTATTCTAATTGAGCTCTCTCACATTTAGTTAAGTTGTGACATGATTAAGGGGTGCAATTTAATTGTTTCTCTCCCACAAGTACATTTTAGTGATTGTAGAATGTTTATACAATGCATCATTTTCATTTTGGAATTTCTTGGATTTCATATCTAATTAATTATATCATGAATAATTCAATAGATAAAAAACCCCAATATTGTGCACAAAAGAATTATTGATAATCACTGAATAAAATGTGTCACATATGGTTATAATATGGCTATATTTGGCCATAACACATATATTAGGAAGGAGCAAGAGATAAGAGTGTGCCTATAGATGATTGAATTACCTGGAGTTGTTTTGCTTCCCTTATCTTCAGTCTGAACAGAATACTAACTTGTTTAGGAACCCTTACAGTTATCCTTTTTGTGGGCATCTCGCATTTTCCGTGAAATGCTGGTTGAGAGAGCATTCATCTGATGCTTTCTCTTGCATAACCAAATTGTGTCACACACATCCCCCACCTCCACCACCAGACACATACTAATCCATAGCCGTCAGCTTGTTGCATGACCAGCGAATAGAACTTGGGCCTGAGTAAAAGTACTGCATGCCTAGATTTTTTTTTTTTTTTAATTTCAAATGTTTTAATAAAAGTATCTTAAAACAATTCGAATTATCTGAGAATGAGCGCTGAACCTCATCTAGGTATTGTTGGATGTATTTAGTTACTTAATACTCAATTACATCAGTGCACATCAGATCAAATATGTATTTCCATATATGGTACATGAAAGTCCAAAAAAATTCAAACACATTCAATATATTCAATAACAAAATCACATCAAAAACATCAGAGTGTCGATACAATCTGGTGGATCAAATCATAGATTTTCCAAAACTCAAACTAACAGTTCTCCGTTAAACTGAACCAGATTCACTACACTTGAAATTGGAACATGAACTCAGCATCCGGTACCATTCAGAAAGGTGCTCTAAGGAATGTCAAGTAGTTGTGACAATAAGTGAAAACTAGATGCATAATCTGCCAACTTATACCATCATGCACTCCCAACTTTTCTTACATTTGACATTGTTCTTTTCTTTGCTTAGATCTACCCACTAACCGACCTTGAGGTTTTCTGAAAGGTCCCTCACATTTAAATTCCTTGACTGGGAATTTGGCACCAATTCCTGGAAGGCTGATGTCAGGTAGATAGCAGATTGTAAATTTTTTTATGAACCTTCTCTGACTTCAATCATGCTCCATTGGTAAATTGTTATATAGTTATGACGATGATGATTTTTACAAACAATGAATATATAACCCACATCAATCACCAACAGAGAAAACTAAATAAGCAAGCTGAAGAAGTTCAAATAGAACTCAATTTCATAATCTAAAACGTCTCATTTATGAAAAGTACTTACGAGAAGTGAATCTTGACAGCATAGCCAATTACTGCAAAAAGTATAGCTCCAACTACCCGTACATCAGCTTTAGGCATTTTGAGGGAACTGAGAAGCGTGACCTGCAGACAGTACTTAGATCATAAGATGACAGGAGATGGGGCATGGCATAATGTAATTGACACAATCATCTCATTCTTACAAGTCCAAACCCAACAGTGCCTATGAATTTGACCCAATCCATGGGGGTTAAGCTTGGATTTATCTTTTCAGGCTACAATGAAGTTTTCTCTGTAAGTTATTGCATCTAGAAGCGAGGGAAAATATGCTGCAAATTTGTTTCTTTAGTAAATCAATTTTCAGCAACTTACTCACCAAAACCAACTCCATATCAGCCATGGGTATATTCTTAAAGTGCTTTAGAAATATTCCCCGCTTTGGAACCTTTTTGCAATCAGCACGCCTAAAAGTACAAAGCGATACCAGCAACCAGTGACAGACTATATAAAATAATTTCGCAATGAAATAGATCTTAAAATGTTTGCAGATTTCCTTTTGAAGAAACATATAAGAGACATAAATAATTACTACTTACAGAATGTTTCACCGTTGAGTTATACTAAATAGTGGGAAGCTTTTTATCAAAGTAATTCTATTGCCATGTTAGATGTAGTAACAGTTCTACCTGTAGACAACAATTATCCTCTCAAAAGTTGGTTCTTGGATTGTGACTTTTCCAATAAGATTTTTCAAACTGCAAGTGTTGTAGAAGCAAAACGTCAAAATCATATAAAGATTGACATGTCAAGAGATTATATAAACTGAACAGAACATACGAGAATAGAACCTGAGATCCATGTTCTCAATCCGAATGCGTTCCACATGTAAGTAGTCTTCTTCTGCCATAGAATTTTCTTCCTCAGTTGGAGCTATCTGGGACTTTTTCTTTTTTTTCCTCGACAAGAGCTTTTTAAGACTGCAACATTCAGAGTCACGTCATTCAACAGTTGATCTTTTCTCTCAGGAAATGAATAGAATAATAATTGATAAATGAATCTCAAAGAATAACTTACAACGTTACTCTTAAGAAGCCCCTCCATATACGAACTATGATTGTATTCACTTTCTGCTTAAAGAAATTATTGGTTGTGTGATCAATCCCAATGCCTCGCCGAAAGGTTATGAACTGTTGTACAGAAGAAGTCGCATACGTTAAATTAAGTAACTTTATTTTAACTACTAAGTAACAGCTAAAAAACATAAAAGGCATGGTGTCAACTCTTTCACCAGTTTCTTGCTTGTAATGACTAATAAGTAGCACAGAAACTACCTTTCGAAACTTGTGTCATTACCGGCTATGTAAACACGTATTTAGATGCCCATCTGTTCAAATAACTTGAGAAAAAATTCTTACTACAGAAAAAAGCATACTGTAGCATATTGTAGTACTTTTCTTGTCCTTGATCTGTAACTTTATAATTGTATTTAATAAAGAAAAATAGAGATACCAGTAAAAGACTAATTTTCAGAATTATGTGATCTGACAGGGAGTAGTAATCATGTAAAAGTTCTGATGCTTGAAATATAACTTCAAATTTCCTAAATTTCTTAACTAAAACAGGGCTCAAAGCCAAGAAATTGTTTGTTTTGAACTGTCTGGGCTCATCAGATAAGTGAAGCACTCAATTTTGAGAAGAAAAAAATTACCTCCACGAGATCATACATGGGAACGCAAAAGTTAATTCAGGTTTTGTGTGAAAAAGGTTGTGGTGATCTGCTGATATCTTTACAGTTTACAGCCAGAAGTCTAACTATATAGTCTGCTTCATTATACTCAAATACATTCTTTCAACTAATTCTGGTACTTTTTTGGTGTGCTTGATTTGGTGCATCACCTAGTGACTGACCAAAGCAGAGAACCCGCAGATGTATGGACCCCGTGCAGCAGCCCTTTAATTTCTAGAACCAGAAGCGAGAGTGGAGGGAGTAGGGAGTAGACACAGTTGATTGAATTTACCTAACCCTTTCAATGTTGAGATTTACGAACAAAGGTAATTCTTTCTCCCGCTAATTGTTCTAGTGGAGCAATACCATTCGTCTTTTGTTTGCTGGGAAGGCTATGGAACATATGTGTGTGTGTGTATTATATATATATATATATATATATATATATATATATATATATATATATATATATATATATATATATATATATTATAGTGAGTTGATCCTCTAAGAACGGTTCTCACGAATTCATGTGAGAACTTTCACGTGAGCCGTCAGATCTAATAGAGATTTAATTTTATTTGATTTGATATATCAGATCCGACGACCCACGTGAAAGTTCTCACAGAAATCCGTGAGAACCGTTCTTAGGGGATCAGCTCCCTATATTATATTATATATATATATATATATATATATATATATATGTATATATATATATATATATATATGTATATATATATATATATATATGTATATATATATATATATATATGTATATATATATATATATATAGGGCTTACTGTACCTCAGCCTGCAGGCTGAGAGAGTTTCTCAGCCTGCGGGACGTGGCTGAATATAGGCCACACATCGGTCGCAGAGTGTGGGCGCCAAAAAAATCAAAAATCCCGCCTAAACAATCGTGAATCAAAATGACAAAAATACCCCTTTTAAATGACGACTGCGACTTCTAGCATTGAAAAGTAAAAAAACATTCCATGGTCGCAGACTTAATACAGAATAAAGAATACCAGACAAAAATGCTATCGTATAGCAATTCGACCTCCTTCGGTACTGCGACCAAATTCGCAATCTTCTTTCTCATGCCTTATGTAAAAGAAGTAATTAATATTATATCTACCGTGATACAACACCAGTCTAGAAAAAAGAGATGCACTAATGTTAATTTCGAGAAAGGAAAGATGTGCACCATACATAATCTAAAGATATAGCCAAACAATTCTATAAAAGTTAATTTGTACTTCGGATTCTCCCGCAATAAATCTTCAATTAAATATAATTTTTTTTTACCACTCTTACCATACTCAACCATCACCTCTAACAATTATTATTACTATTCATGTTCTTCCACAATATTCACCTTTATATAATGCTTGTTACTAGTATATTATCTCATACCTAAAAAACTATATTTTTGCTCTTCCTTTTCAATTTGATTTCAAAAACTTCCAAAAAAAAAATTCATTCTTGAATCATGTCTTCCCCCTCTTCTTCCTCTGAACACTTAGATTTTAACTTCAATCGTTCCCCCACCGGTCCTTTGTCTTCAGGATATTCTAGTGAATCTGATACCAGTCTGGACTTCACTCCTTTTGACTATCTCACTACATCAAATAATGTATTAACTGATCCTCCTATTCATGATGATAATGAAGTTTTCATGTGGGTTAGTGAAGAAGACATTATTCCTCTGCCACTTGACGGAGACATGCTTGATGAAAGCATGTCCTCTGATGCTGTAGGCTCGCTTCCTAGCAACGGGTCAGACGAAGAGCTTGATAGAGGCGATCCATTCTGGGAGTTCATTGGTGAAATAAAAAACCTCAAAAACAGCAAGATGATGAGGAAATAAGTGATGAAGAGGAAGAGCAGAAGAATGAAGACGATGAATCTACTTATGATGGTGATAATGACGAGGATTAGGATTTCCTGATCTTCTGATATTCAATTATATTTTGTCTTCTTTTAAAAGCTTTTAATTCTATTTTTTTGTAAGGTCTCTTTCTCACTATATTAACTTATAAGCTCTTTTAATTACATATCCAAACTACGACTGCTGCTCTTAAACACTGCGACCTTAGTCGCAATCCTACTACGGATGCAATTTATGGTCGCAGTTAATCATTTCTCAGATCCCAATGCGACTTTGGTCGCAATAATGTACTGTTTTGGAGTTCAAAGTAATTAAAGTTATAGTGTATTAACTTTTAAACTGTTTTGAATAACTGAACAGTCACCTAGGAAGTATACAATTTTGGAAAAAGATAGAAAATATATTGAGAGATATTCACGTGGTCCGAGAGCTTAAACCTTTTGGAATTCCGGGATTAAAAATATATAAAGGGTCATGAGCAAAGGATTAAAAACATACCATCGTCTTCACCGGAAAGAAGCCAATACATTCAAACAATGTCTTCACCATCACCACCGTCTTCACCGGAAAGAAGCCAATCATCAATGATGATTTTATGTTTAGTTCTGAAACAATGTCTCGCTACGGGTCAGAATCTGAGCTTGATACAGACGACCCTTTCTGGGAGTTCATTGATGAACCAAAACACAAACATGAAGAGAAAGAAAGCGACGATGAGACTGTACCTGAAGAGGAGGAAGATACAGAAGACGAAAGCATGACTCTTGACGACGAATCTGATTACGATGGTGATGACGACGATTAGAAGTTAAAAAAATTGTATTTTGTTTTTCTTTTTAAATATATATAAATCTGTTTTCTAAAGTTAATTGTGTGAATTACATTTTTTACTACTATGTATTGGTTGAAATACTGCGACCATGGACGCAGACTTAATAAATACACTGCGACCTTGGTCGCAGTTGCTGGATTTTAGTCTTAATCAACAACATGCTGCCTTGGTCGCAGTTTCTGACCGTAGTCTTAATAAAATAAACTGCGACCTTGATCGCAGTTGTTGGTGTTTAGTCTTAATAAAATACACAGCGACCTTGGTCGCAGTTGCTGGTCTTTACTCTTACTCCAAAACAGTACATCACTGCGACCTTGGTCGCAGTTGCTGGTCTTTATAAATAATCAACAACAACACTGCGACCTTGGTCGCAGTTGATGACCGCAGTCTTAAAAAAATAATCTGCAATCTTGGTCGCAGTTGCTGGTCTTTAGTCTTAATCAACAACAACACTGCGACGAGGTGACACGTCACCGCAGCAGTTGCTTAGTCGCAGTTTTTGGTCGCAATGTCGCCCCTGGTCGCAGTTCTTTCTGTTTGCACTGATAGTCTTATTCGACCTTGGTCGCAGTGTCGTCTCTGGTCCAAGTTGTTTTGTTTGCAATGCATGACTGCGACCAAAAGGTCGTGGTTTATTAAAAAAACAAATATGCTTTTTATTTATGTCCAGGCATTTATCTCCAGGCATGTGAAATGATACAAAAAATGATCTCTTATACAATAAGATTGAGTGTTATAATATAGCAGTACAAAGAAGATTAAACAACAAAAGAGCCCTTGTTGAATAAGAGCAGCGGTGTTATTGAGGTCCCCGTGTATTAAAAAACTGTGGACGTCGAGGACCATGACTTCTTCCCTTGTGGACGAACATCGATCAAGTTCACCGGCCAAAATATACTCCCAGAGGCCCAGCGAACCTGAAAAAGGACAATCAAGCTCTGGGTCATCTTCGTGCATAGGGTCATCTTCATCCATGGAGGCAGGCCCCTGTTAGAGACTCTGAAGAAGGCAAAAATTCTCAGAGCAATTGCTCTCAAATGAAAACAGTCTAATTATGGGCTGTTAAAGGGAGAGTGTGAGCCCTATTTATAGCCAGCCCATAATAACCATAATTAATGGTTCATTAATCAGAACCGTCGGCCTTAATGGTCTCAATGAAGAGCCGACGCGTGGACAACAGCTTCGGGAAACAACGAATGGTGCGGGTTCGTCAACGTAGACTTGACGTTAAAAAGATCTCATAAATCTTTATGACAGGTCGCGTCTCACGGAGTGACTCCAAGTCGCATCAGACAACAGACAACTTTAAGGTCGCAGTTGCTGGCGGCAGTCTTAAATCAAAACAGCAGTGTCGACCTTGGTCGCTATGCATCTTAATCTAAAGGAAACACTTACTTAACGTACTGCGACCAAAGTCGCAGTCCATGTAATGCAACCTTAAATTGCAGTTGCTGGCCATCTTTATCAATAACAACACTGCGACCTTGGTCGCATTTAACCATGTACACTGCGACCAAAGTCTTTGACTAAGGTCGCAGTTTAAATGTACAATGCGACCAAAGACTCTGACTACATTATATATAAAAAAATAAACTATAAAGTAGAATTTTATCGCAGGCTGAAAACATTGATCTGAAAATTTTTATATTTTCAAAAAAAAATTTATCCCAGGCTGAAAAGGAGAAACTAGATCTTACAAAAAAGAGGTAAAGAATAAAGGCGAAAAGTAATTTATATCCTATAAAGAGCGGCAAAATAAAAGGGGGAAAAATAATAATAAACAATAAGGAAAAGTTATCATAAGGGGTATTTGGTAATTTAACTTCTCCCTAAAAGCGGGCCGCAAGTCAGTGAGGTGACAAATCGAGCCACGTCCCGCAGGCTGAGAGAGTACTCTCAGCCCGCGGGCTGATATACATTTTTCTCATATATATATATATATATATATATATATATATATATATATGTTGTTGCAAGAAGCATACCTATGATTTAATCTAGCAAGCATACAAGAAGAAACACCAGATATACATAGCTCAGCCCTAAACTTGTATGCATTCACAGGGCATGCAATCCCTTTTGGGTTATCGTCTTGTTCAAAAGCAAAGTAACATCCAAGGCACAGAAGGATAACTGACTGAAGGAGTTTGAGCAGAAGGATAGAAAACAAGATAGGAATATCAGTATGTAGCAAATTCAACCAATCAGTTGATGGGCTGATGGCTTTTGACTGGCCGAAACAGGAAGCCTTCTCGCAGCTTGGAGCAACGGGTAAATTTGGCCAGCCGGTCTGTGGACTGACCACCTAGCCAAAATGGTGTGACCTAATAAGGTAACCGGGATATTACGAAAGAGTTTGACAGCTAAGATTTAGGGGTGTCTTCTACTAGATTGGAGTTATTTAAGTGTCATATGTGATGAAACTGACAGATCTACAAAGGTAAATCTTCGACTTTAAAGAACTAACATGTTTATTGATTATCAAGAGAACAAAATACAATTATAAGGACCATTTTCAGCTATTGAGTCCCCACCTATCTACCACTTAGAACTTCTCAAAGTTCTGCGTGAACTTACCATCTAACACAGCTGTCAATGGATGTAATTCTTGTCCGCTTTCTTGTTTGATTGGACTCGTCTTTTTTCCCCTATGTTGTTAAGTGGCCGGATGTCTCATTTCCAAAGACAACTACCAATAGAAATGGGTATCCAATTTGATGATACACTTTTTGTTAAAAAGTTGATCTACATCATTAAAACTTTAACTATTTCAAGTTTTCTTACCCATCCATCAAATAGCCACAAAACAGACATAGAGTAGTGAGCTATTTAGTTTTATGGTCTAGAATATTTCAAACCAACAAAATTTGGTGTCCACGGGTTTTAACGTGTTTAGATCATGATCCAAGGGTTAGATTCTCAATTTGATTTTTCAAATCATATATCAACATAACTCTATTTTCTGCCATCCACTTTTATGTCAATGATGCACGTGTAAGAAATGACAACACATTTAATTTTTTTTATTTCTAGACATTTTAAATAGTTTAGATCATATTCAATGGTTTGAATCTTCCATTTGAATTGCATACATACTTTCAAAGTGATAACACCTATACTCAAATCATGTTGATAGGATCCTAATCATCTCTCTCTCTCTCAACACCCACACCCACACCCACTCACCCACACATAAAACCACAGAAAAAGAATTTTTTTGTACTAGGGAAAAATGGAGCCTCTCCTTATATAGACCCACATAAGAGATATCCTACTCAAACTATTGCAACAACACAAATACTATGTACCCATTAGATTTAAAATCCCCTCAATTCATGGTACTATAAACACAGAGAGTGTGCCTAATAGGAATTGAAAAATGTTCTGAAACTACAGTAAGTACTGAAACAGCTACTAAAAGTGCTGAAAACTATCACCGTTAATGCAAAAATGTCAAAGTTCTGAATTGCTGATACCAAACTACTGCAAATATTGAAACACTTATAACATTGCGAAATTGTTGAATTGTGAGTGTCAAAAGTGTTGATTGCTAATGCACATGTTGAATACTGGAGAAGGAAGATTTTACTTTGCAAACAAAACGGATATTGACGAAGAAGAAAGATTACCAAGAATGAAAACTAAATGCAGAAAGAACAAAGAAAAATTGTCAAAAACAGATTGTCAAATTTGTCAAAGATGAAAAGAAAAAAAGACAAATTGCTAAAGACAAAAGTGAATTACTGAAAACATATTGGAACAGATTTTAGAGGAAATCAAATTGCTGTCCTAAATTTCTGAATTGTGAACACGAATTATGAAGAAGAAAAAAAAATCCAAACAGATTTTTCTCTCCTTTGTAGAAGTTGCAAGATCCAAATGAAGGAAAACAAACTGTTTGAATATAGATATAATACCCTCAACCATCATCACAACTTTGGCGTAGTGGTAAGAATATGGTATCAGAGCAACCCATATTTAATTTCCACTAGGTGCGCATTCAGAAAAGCAAATTTGAAAAAAAAATATCACAGCACAAAAGCTTAGGTTTCAGCCCATAAAAAAGACACTCGACTTGTTGGAGCGTGTTAGAATATAAATATAGTACCCTCAACCCTCACACAACTTCGGAGTTTTGGTATAGTGATAGGGACTTTAATACAAACCAAACCGGAAAAAAAACCTTCAAATCAAAACCAAATTGGGTCTAAACTAAAACCAAAAGATGAACTGACTAAACTGAAGAAAATCAAACAAGAGTTGAACCACAAGCTGAAGCTGAATTAGGAAATAACCAAAATTCTAAAAAAACACTCATACAAAGAATACACAAATCAGATATTGCTCTCCTCTTATCATTGCCAGTCCAAGATGGAATCATGCCAAACAGACCCATAAATGCCCAAAAACTAGATATCAATCGCTAAATTACCAAAATCAGTCTCTGATACACTGATCTAGAGCCAAAACAAGTTTAAACATCCGATCCAAATCAATTTGGGTCGCTCCTTGCTTTTTGTGTTTGTTGTTTGTTCAAAGAAAAGATCATGTTGTTCCTTTCTCTTTTTCCCAGTGACAAACCAAAAGGCCTGGTGCTCAGAGTGGAGGGTTGTAGATCTAATTGCAAAGGTTATCGATCCGGTGATCAGGTGGTGGGTCAAATCCAATACTTGAACTTCACAATGAAAGGTTGAGCTCTAGAATCATGCAAGATGATGGTGTTTGTGTGGACTATGATGTCATATCCATGGTATCTCTTTCTTATTAAGTTTTAATTTTTTTTTTCTTTTGAGGGTTCAGGCTATGTATGAGCTATGTAAAACGGACATTTCTATCATGTAGCCATGTCGTGTCCAAAACGTTTCTGGTTATGTATGATCTATGTAGAACGTATACTTCTATCATGCTGCCATGACGTGTCCGAAACGTTTGTGACACATATGTTGGACACACATGTTGTGTGTATTTTTAAAAAAATTTCACGTACTTGTGTGTCATGTCGATGGTAATGTGGTTGTGTCTGTGCAATGTAGTGTATGAGGTTATATATTTTTTCTCTAACCATTTTGGAGAATGTTACATTGAGTTCTTTTTAGTGCAAGAGGCTCATGCCTCACAATTTCTCTCAAAAAAATTATAAGAGAAACAAATCTCCAATTTCTCTCACCTCACCTTCTCTCTCATGAAATCTCCCTAGAAAAACTTGGCAATCTACTAGAGATGCTACAAGTAGACTCTACAAAGTGTACCTACAAAAACTTAAAAACTCATCTTTATAGATCTACACTCTACCATTACTAGGAACTCAAATTACAAGAGAAACCCATCACCTAATCTCTCACCTCACCTTCTCTTTCCTATGCCCTCTTGCTCAAAAAACTTGGCATCTACTAAAGATGCTATGAATATGCATTGTATATTATTTTTACAAATCCTAGAAACCTCATTTTTATGGTATGTTGTCCCTTGGAACTTAATCAAAACCAGATCTTATCTTTTGACTACCTACCAGTTTTGATGGATAACCTGGCTCAATCAACCTGACACGATCCAACAGATCCCAACCAAACTTAACTGGATGTGTGTGTCTGTGCGCGCACGCGTGGTGAGGGTGGGGTGGGGGGTTTTACAAAATCAAAAATGAAATCCGTGTCAAGCAACCACTTTACCCAAAGCCTTAGTTGTTTGGTTATGGGCTAAACAATGTATATCAACACTTCCCCTTATGAAAGAAACCACGCATTACCTTACGTGTGTAGTACCATGTTACGTGAATTAACCACTATACCTAAAGCTTAAAGTTGGATTTGAGCTAATAATGTATATCAACAACTCAACAATCCTTACTAATTAAGAGAAGTTCATACTTAAATGGATCTAATTTCCTAGAGAAATAAAAGTGAAATATTATAAATAAGAACAATATATCAAATCACTTTTTTTTTTAATTTTTTTAGTAATTATTTTCAGATGGTACCTTGTCAGCAAATGCTGGAAGGTTATCATGAGGATGATCTCTAAAATACCTTGGAAATAGTTCTTTGTCCAGCTGCATTCCTCCAAAAGAAGATGATTAATCAAATTTACCAAACAATGAAATGTAAAGTATAAATGTATTGAATCATGTACTACCTTAGTTTCATCAATTTTGATAGGAAGATTTAAGAGATACTGCCCAGATTTTGCCACTTCAAGCTCTTCATCGGTCATTATTTTGAAGTTGCTCTTTTCCATTATCTGTTAAAGTTTAAAGAATAATCTGACAGTTAAGCACACAATCATTTTAGGAAAACAAAAAAAGAAAGTAATGTTTACAGACAGCTCTATGAGAGAACAACTAAATAAAAGAGGTAGAAAAGCCATTCAACTAAACCACAAATAACGTCAACTTTCACCTTTCTTATTAACAAAACAAAATACACTCTGTTCAAGTACAAACTCTTTACATGTTTCCTAAGTCGGAACTTATTAAGCACATCCCTAAGCTGAATGATAATGTCATTAGTTTCAGATTAAATGACACTTCTTTCTTTAGGAAACAGGACAATAAGAAGACTGATTAGCCAACAAACAAATATATATATATATATATATATATATGAAGATTTCCAGTCCCTCTTTTGTCAACCATCATAAAGTTGCATCCTTTCTTCTGATTTAGGATCTGTTAGGAGAACTTTCTGATGAGGTGATTGGTAAGGTCTTTAATGCAATCATGTGCCAACTACCTCATGATGTTCTCAGAGCTTCAGCTTCTTGAAGAGTGCAGGACAAGTGATGTAATACCAACCTGGATCGCAATCACTTTCAAATCGTAACCAAAATTTGAAATTGAGAACAGGATAAGATTTTGGGTTTTCACCCCTTACGCGGGCTTCTCACCCAAAATTCGAGAGCAGATAAACTTAAGAATTAAACCAGATAATTTGAGAAAATTTTAATCATTCAATAAATTCCAATAGAATAATCTAGGGGGCCTATATAGGCTTTATAAAAGAGAACTACTGGGAATAACTAATGTGATACTAAATGCCCACAAAAGAACACCTACTATAGAAAATAAAGTTAAAATGAAATAAATCTGAAAAAAATCCAATCTAAAGCTAAAAAACTGTAGTGCGTCGCTTCCTGAAGTATACTCGATCGAATCTGCCCCTGAGCGGCATGATGTCCCCATCAATTCTCCCGAGTGGAAAGGACTCGACCCCGTCGAGTATGGGGGAAAGAACTGCTGCTGGTTATGATAGCGCTCCAGTTGATCGGGATCAAGATGCCGAAGGTCTTCCTCGGTAATCCAAGAATTTTCTGAATCAGGTTTTCCCGTCCACTCAATGAGATAGCGTCGCGTCCCTCCATCTCTAGTAGAGACAATCTGATGATCCAAGATAGAATCTGTATTTTCTATTGCATAGGACAGTTTAGGGGGAAGTGGAGGTACTGGGGGCTCTCAGAAAGAAAGTCTTGGCTTGCCTCATCCACGAATAGGTCAGAAAGGGTATCAAAGGTACCTCTATATGGAACTAAGTCCTCAACATTAAAAGTACAACTGATGCCGAAGTCTAGTGGGAGATCCACACATAAGCATTTGAATTGATTTTCTTGAGAATCTTGAAGGGCCCTACGCTTCGCGCGTGTAATTTCTTCACAGTTCCTGGTGGAAACCGCTCAGGTCTCATGCGAACCATCACATAATCTCCGACATTAAAAGTTCTTAATCGGCGATGTAGATCTGCAGAAGCTTTATATCAGTATTATTTTCATTATCTTTTCTCTGATCTCCTCATGTAATGTACGGATATGAGATGCAAATGCTGATGCAGAGTCTGATACCCTAAAATGATGATGAGCCATGGGAATTAAGACAATTGGTTGCCTGGGTTTAAAACCATTTACTATTTCAAAAGGACTAAGACCCATAGTCTTATTGACAGATCCATTATATGCAAATCAGCCATAGGCAAAATGAGATCCCAAGTTTTCAAATTTTCTCCAATTAGACACCTAAGGAGATTTCTTAGTGTCCTATTTACTACTTCGGTTTGGCCATCTGTCTGTGGATGAAAAACTGTTGAGAATTTCAGTTTGGTGCCCATCTTGTACTAAAGTTTTTCCAGAAGTAGCTAATAAACTTAACGTTCCTATCGAACACCATTGTTTTAGGTATCCTATGCAACTTGACAACATTATTAAAAAAACAAGACAGCTACTCGAGACGTATCTAAGGTCTTGGAACACAGGATAAAGTGAGCCATTTTCGAGAATCGATCAACTACTACTAGGATAGAGTCGTTCTTTTTCTGAGTTTTTGGCAATCCTAGTATGAAATCTAGGCTCACGTCTTGTCACGGGCAATTAGGTACTGGAAGAGGAGTGTAAGGTCAGGCAATCTATTTTTGTTGCTTGGCCAGTTGGCACGTGCGACATTGGCTAACTATCTTAAGGACATCTCTTTTCAGACTCGGCCAGTAGAATCGGTGTTCAACGGCCTCAATTATCTTGTTCTGACTGAAATGTCCCGTCAGACCTCCAGCATGTACTTCCAAGAGAGAAAATCCCTGAGGGACGTACGGGAATACATAGCTTACGAATCTGAATAGATAACCGTCTTGAAGGAGAAAACCGTACATCTCATGAATAGGGCCGTCCCGTAACGTGACATAAATTTTTACAAAGTCGCGACATGAATCATACTCCTCTTTTAACCTCTCTAATCCAATCACTTTTGGCTCATAGTTACCAAAGTCGTGACACATCGGCTCAGCGGATCAGCGACCTTATTCTCGATACCTGCTTTGTGTTTGAGAACAATGTGTAATCCTGCAGGAACTCCACCCATTTACTATGTCTCGCATTCAGTCTCTTCTGCGAGTTGAGGTACGTTAGCGCTTCATGATCTGAATACAGCACAAATTCCTGCGGTAACAGATAATGTCTCCAGTAGCGCAAAGCCTGTATAACCGCATAAAATTTCTTGTCATATGTGGAGTATCGTTGCCGGACATCATTTAGTTTTTCGCTGAAATAAGTAACAGGGTGGCATTCCTGACTCAGTACCCCACCTATTGCCAGTCCCGATGCGTCACAAGTTACTTCAAAAGCTTTTGAAAAGTCAGGGAGACGCATTACGGGAGTTTCCGTCATCATCCTCTTAATTTCAGGGAAAGCCTTGGAGGCAGCAGGAGTCCAGTGGAACCCCTCGCTCTTTAAACACTCGGTTATAGGTGCCATAATGGCACTAAAATTCTTTATGAACTGACAGTAGAAAGTGGCTAACCCGTGAAAGCTTCTGACTTCCCTAATCGTTCATGGTTGTGGCCACTCGTTTATTTCCTTTACATTTTTTTATGATCCGCAGAAACCCCCTCGGATAACACAACAAACCCAAGGAAGATAATCCTGTCTATACAAAAAGTACACTTTTTTGAATTTGCTTAAAACTTCTCAGTCTGGAGTGTGCATAGGACTTTCCTCAGATGTCCTACATGTTGTTCCTGAGTTTGGTTGTAGATCAGTATATCATCAAAATAGATTACTACGAATTTACCGATAAATGGTCGAAATAATTGGGTGATCACTCTCATGAAGGTGCTAGGAGCATTGGACAGTCCAAAGGGAATAACGAACCATTCATACAACCCATCTTTAATTTTAAATGTGATTTTCCATTCGTCCCTGGCCGAATTCTAATTTGGTAGTACCAGCTCTTAAGATCAATTTTGGAGAAGGCTATGGCACCTGACATCAGATCCAGCGTATCATCAAGACGGAGAATAGGGAAACGATATTTGACGATAATCCTATTGATTGCATGGCTATCCACACACATACGCCATGTACCATCCTTCTTTGGTGCCAAAAGTGCGGGAACCGCACATGGGCACAAGCTTTCCTTGATGAACCCCTTGTCGAGTAACTCTTCTACCTGCCGTTATAACTCCGCATGTTCAGTGGGGTTCATTCTATAATGGGGCAGGTTCGATAAAGTTGCTCCTGGGACTAAGTCAATAGCATGTTGAATGTCTCACATAGGGGGCAAATCACCTAGAAGATCTTATAAGAGGGTTTCAGAAAACTACTCCAGAATTAGTTTAATGTGCTCAGGAATCTGCTCCTCGCTATTTCGATCAGCCTCTCGAGTTACGAGTGCATAACAAGTGGAACCCTCATGCAAGCTCTTTTCAATTTGATTGTGGCTAATCAAATTCATTTTCATCTTGCCTTTGCCCTTACATCTTTTTCTTTAGGATTTAGAACATCCACTTTGTCTTTTCCTTTGTCAACCCCTTTTTTCGGGTTGGCGGTTTCGGTTGATTCGGCATAATCTTCACCCTTTTTCTGTTATGGACGAACGAACATTTGTTGGTACGTCCATATATGGTCACATCTAAGTTGAATAACCATGGTCGACCCAAAATGATATGACCACATTCATGGGGAGTATGTCACACCACATATTATCTGTGTATGTGACAAACTGGATGAGAATTTGACATCTCTCCTGAACATCTATAGACGTAGCGTCGATCCATATGACCTTGTAGGGGTTTGGATGCTTCACCGGTCTCATTCCCAAGATGGTGACTAACTTTGATGCAACAGCGTTGATGCAACTGCCACTATCCACTATACCTTACAGTTCTTATTGTCAATTTTTATGCAAGTTTGAAATATAGCAGTCCTTCTCCAGTCGTTGAGTGGTTCGGGCTGGGTTAAAGTGCACCTGACCACTCCTAATTGGATGCGACCTACACTCAAACATAGGCTTGTCATTTTCACAGTTCTGATGCACCCATTGAATTCATATTCTTCGGCAGAGGCGTCTGAGTCATCATCTTGTTGGTGCACAACTACTTCTCCATCATCTTCTCCTTCTATATCTTTAATGGGATTTCTACAAAGAGGGTTTTAGTTTGACTCGGGCACTAGATGGTAAGGTGACCATACTCTTGACACATGTAGCATTAGGTTCTTGGGTTGACTTTTCCTACTTCACTAACCGTTCTCCTTTCGGATGTGATGGGCCTTGCACCAGAAGGACCTGCTGATTTGACGCTAGAGGAACTAGAGGTAGGTTTACTTGGGGTAGGAAGAGTTCGGTTGAAGCTTGGCTGGCTAGTAGTGGCGGTTTTAGAGTTATACCTAAAGTTAGTTCAGTTAAAATAGGATCATTTAGACTCATCTAAATTGGTGACTAGCTGATAGGCCTGTTCTAGAGTCGTGATGCCTCGAGCAATGAACTCTCAGCGATAATCATCCCTAAGACCGGACTGGACCTAGATAGGGTCTGTTCGGGAGATTCTAACTCGATAGCTCTACACCGATTCAAATATTCATCAAATGTAGTAATGTAACCAGTGGCTGATTTGTTCCCCTGAGTCCATCGATTCCATTTGTCTAGTAATTGTTAACTGAATGACGGTGGAACATACTTCAGCATAAGCTTCTCTTTCATGCCTTCCCAAGTATCCACTGGGTCTTCCCTTCTGTACCTCATCATCCTCTCTAGATTTTCCCAATATTGCCCAGCTTGTCATGTTAGTTTCATCACGGCCAATCGAATCTTCCTTGACTCAGACATGTCATGCCAATGAAAATATCGATCCATAGCCAACTGCCATCTATATAAACCTGAGGGTTCAAGCGCCCGTCGAAGGAAGGAGCATCGACTTTAACGCTCCGATATACTGGGCATCAGTGTCAGCTGTATAGTAGGGTGAAACTTGCTCAGCCTGGGAGACCTACTGTCGTTTCGAGAATTTTTCTCCTCCATGGTTCTCCTCCGATTAGTTTCTAGCCTTCCAATTCGGGTTGCTAGATCTCTACAATTGACATCAACCTAATCCCTAACTTCTTGTAGCTGTCTGTCCATGTTTTCTATCTTGTTAAGGATTGTGTTAAGTGTATCATGATGCTAGGGTCCATTGGTGCCATGGTTCAAAGTCTCGGTCTCGGCCGCCGACTCGGCCGGTACCGAGACGGATCGGTCTCGGCGACTCGGATCGGACTCGGGCGATACGCAAAAAACGCTACATAGAGCGCCAAAAAAATTATGAAAAAATCATAACAAATCATAAAAAAATGTAAACATCCAAATTCATGCATCACATATTCAAAACATATCACCTAACACTCAAAACATAACGTGAAAGCATAAATACAAGCGTCGTCGGTAGAAAAATATCAAAATACATGCATAATATAGTAAATTGCACAAAATAATTCATAAGTACCTGCTAATATAGTCATTTCCATATTGAATTACGAGGAGGCTCCAAATCATCATTATCATCTGGCCCGCGATAAGTATAGAAACCAGGCATATAGTTTCCATAAGGATAATGATATGTTTTGTGGGTGAGATCCTGTAGGCTGAGATGATTGGCCAGAGGATCCACTATCAGAGTAATATGGCGGTAGGGGTTGTGCAATATCAGCTCCATGATGATAATACCCAAAACCTCGATATTCAGTGCTGCTAGTAGAGTATTCACCAGTGCTAGAATAATCAGTGCCAGAATATTGGCCAGATGTCAAACCCAACCCCTGTAAATGGCCTTCAAGACTATGATGACCATGTGAGTAGTTATCATGTCCACTCGAATAATCATCGCTAGAACTGAATTCGACCAACCGATCCAAATGCCTACGCTGCTGTGAAATCCCCGCCCGGCCTCCATGATCTGTATCTTGTGTGGCATAATATTGTGAATCCCATGTTAAAGCATCATCTCGTTGGCTTCCACCAACACCATGAGTCTCTTCAACATTACCACCATCACCACCATCACTGCCGCCATCACCCTCACCACCATCACCCTCACCACCATCATCGCCACCACCATCACCGCTGTCATCATCACCGCCATCACCATCATCACCGTCACTTTCGTCAGTATGACGAATACCTTCATCTAACCAACCTAAGTCATCAGGTGGTAACATCGGCTGTTCTCCCTCACGAATCACTCATCCAAAATATCATCATCATTGAAAATATTGTTCAGATCAATTGGGTTGTAATAATCATCAGTGTCGCTTTTGCATGTCAAGTTTCTTACTCGCAACCGCATATTGTAATGCACAAATACTAGTTTATGCAACTTTTTCATTGCCAATCGTTGCGCAGTTTTGTATGAATTAGCGACCACGTGCTCCAATTTCTTTCACAACCCGATGAAGAACATGTTTGGCTTAAGACTTTGATGGCAATTTTCTGCAGATTGGGAGCTTCTTCGCCATAATTAATCCACCAATCAGCTGGAAGAGATTGTTGCACTGCTCTTCTAGTTAGTGAGCTTCCAAATTCTCCAACTCTATCCACAAATAATTTTTCTGTGAGAATACACATCACAAGTGTTAATATTTGCATAACATTATATCGATGAAATAAATAAATTATTATTACCTCATTAATAGCTCTTACTTGTTTAGTCAAATCTGGCTCCAATCTTTTAATGACCTCGTTTATCCATATCTCACTTCTGAATGTGTAGAAAAGTTTTTGAATATTGGAGTGCTGGATTTAAAAAATATGTTGCAATAATGTAAGCAAACGATTGTTATGATATGACAGTTTCAATTTCTAGTCACAAATATGATTTCTAGGCAAATGAATTACCAGCAGCATGCAAGTGTCTATGCAATTGTCCCTCCCATCTTCTATCAATGATGTCCCAGTAATTCTTCCAGTTCTTATTTGAGGCCTTTATAGCCAATTTTGCTCTATTCATAACTTCATATATAATAGATAGTGTAGGTTTCTTATCCTGGTCCACTATCTTCAAGACTCTAACAAGAGGATCCATAATGTTTTGGACCTCTCTTGCCTTTTTTCAAAACCGGTCAGTCAGAGTGAGATTAGAAACCTTATCTTGCACACTTCTTCTACTCCTTTCCTTGTTGAATTCACGCCATTCGGTAGTCGTGCACATTCTTTTCAAATCTTGCTCATAGCGAATAAGGCTTTCAATAGAAATAAACTCGGTGGTAAACCGTGTTATACCTGGTCTCAACAAATCTCTATCTTTGGTATATAGCTTCATTAAATTCACCACTTTGAGGCTATTGTAAATGAATGATGTGATCACCTTAGCATCATCCAATGTCTCCTTGACTGATTTCAAAGAGCCAATATCTTCAAGCATCAAATCAATGCAATGTGCTGCACATGGAGACCAAAACAAATGTTTTTTCTTCTTCATCAACATGTGACCAGCTGCTTTGAAACTTGCCTCATTATCTGTTACAACCTGCACGATATTTTTTTCGCCAACTTCATCAACAACTTTATCATTAGCGAGAATATATACTCAGCAGTCTTCGAGATATTAGTGGTATCAACAGAAGTATGGTAGATCATGCTTCTATCACAATAAATCATGAAATTAACAATAGGCTTTCTATATGAGAACTCCATCCATCACACATGATCGTGCAACCATACTGCGGCCATTTTGTTTTTATTGAAGCAATATATACTCCAATTTCTTTCACTTCCTCCTCTAAATAGAGATTGCCAATCTGGTACCCTGTAGGGCCTTTTACACCTGGACCTGCCTCCGCAATAGTATTAATCATGGCTTGGTAGTAAGGACCACTATCAGCTGCATTGAATGGTATTGCATTGTAGTGAAAGAACTTCGCCACGGATTTCCCAACTTTTTTCATATTCTCAGTTGAGAACATGCTTTTGATTGATTTCTGTTTTGTTGGGAACATGTAAGGATCAATACCACGAGCTGGAATTTCAGCTTCTCTCATAGTCATACTCCGACGCAATCCACGGTTACTCCCTGATCCTGAAGGCTGTGAACTACTGCCACCAATATCAACTCCTTCTGCCGATCTCCAAGCCATTTCACGACTTTCTTTCATGGCTTGTTTCAGTTGTCTTCTTTCAACTCCTTCTAAACCACCAACTTCTTCAATTTCATTATCAGAATCTTCTTCGGTCACATCATAGAAATCTTCCTCACTTAAAGATCTCATAAGTCGGTCTTTTTTAGATTTAATAGCCGCTCTTTCTTTGCTACCTTCAGAAAGATGTCTCATTATTTGAGATATCTCTTTTGATACTCGCAAGCATCCTTCCCCTGACCGGGTACATGTGCTATATGTTGCTTCAATCTAGTGATACCACCATGGACTTGTTTCCCAATAATTGCACTTCACAAGTTTTCTACTTCCACCAACAGGGGTACCATGTTCCCATCCAATATCGCGTTGCTTTGGAGCCATACTGAAATTTAAAAAAATTATCTGTTAAATTAAATTAAAACTAAAATTAATTAAATTAAAAAACATTAAATTAAACTCAATTAAATGAAACTACATTAAACTAAACTAGTTTATACTAGATTAAGCAACACTAACTTAATTACCTAACTTCAATAAAATTATTAAATTACCTAACTTAATTACAAAACTTTATTAAATTAAATTAACCTAAATTAAGTTAACTAAACTAATTTAAATTAAATTAAATTCAATTAAATGAAACTACATTAAATTAAACTAAACTAGTTTATACTAGATTAACCTACACTAACTTAATTACCTAACTTCAATAAAATTATTAAATTACCTAACTTAATTACAAAATTTTATTAGATTAAATTAACCTAAATTAAGTTAAATTAACTTTACCTAAACTAAACTAAATTAAATGACATTAAACGCAAATTAATTAGAGAGAGAGGAACAGAGAGAGGGAGAGAGACGGAGACAGAGGAGAGAGAGGGGAAGTACACAGTGGAGGAGAGAGAGACGGAGAGAGAGAGAGGGACAGAGAGAGAGAGAGAGACAGAGAGAGACTGAGAGGGAGAGGGAGAGAGAGACAGAGAGGGGGAGAGAGACTGAGAGGGAGAGGGAGAGAGAGAGACTGAGAGAGAGAGAGAGATACAGAGAGAGAGAATCCGACAGAGAGAGATACAGAGTGAGAGAGAGAGTCCGACAGAGAGAGATACAGAGTGAGAGAGAGATACAAAGGAAGAGAGAGAGAGTCCGACAGAGAGAGAGAGACAGAGAGAGTCGCTGCGGGGTCACTGCGGAGAGAGAGAGAGAGAGAGCCGGAGAGAGAGTCGCTGCGGAGAGGGGGGAGAGAGAGAGCGCGCCGCTGCGGGGAGAGAGACAGAGAAGAGAGGGAGAGAGAGGCACAGAGAGAGGGAGAGAGAGAGACTGAGAGGGAGAGAGGGGAGAACTTACCTGCAGACGGACGGCGACGGCGACACGGGGGGACGGCGAGGGCGTCGCGGGGGGGACGGCGAGCGCGAGAGAGAGAGAAGAGATCAGATCTCTCTCTCCCTCAGCGCGTTTTTAAGGGCGAAATCACGGGCGCCGAGTCGGCCCGGATCGGGTCCGAGTCGGACCCGATCCGGGCCGACTCGGCGATACTCTGTTGACTCGGGCCTCCGAGTTGTACCTGAGGGGGCCGAGTCGGATACGACTCGGCCGAGTCGTATCCGACTCGGCCGAGTTTTCGATCACTGATTGGTGCCGAAGTTTCTCCTACGAAAAAGTTCTACCACTAGGCAAGATCTTAACTGACCCTAAATGCAAGTTGTCCTAAAATGATATGTACGTTATGCAAAAGAAGTCAGAGATTAGAGTGATGAAAGATAATACAACTTTTAAGCTACATAAATTAACACGTGATTAAGAAAATGTAATGTAAAGATAGTGATAAAGACACGTGCTGACACAGTTAACTCCAAGATAAATCAAGTATCACAAATTCAAATTAATTTAGTTGCAAGATTAATATTAAGTCAGGTTATCACTCAAGGTCAGAATCACACAACTCACTATTTAGTTGGCAACAGTCAATAAATTCTACCTTGCGACAGAGGGGAAGGGCTAGCTATTTCAATCAAATGGCAAGAATAACTGAACAAAATACTAAGTTACTTGAGAGGCGATCGTCGCTCAAACCTGAATGTGACTGTTGTAGGAGCGTAGTACTGGTCGTCACGAACCCACTACTGCTTCGAAAATGGCTTGATTTGGAATTGAAACGAGCTCTGAATGGCTGTCGGAAGTATTGTTGTGTTTTTAGACTGAGTCAAGAACTCTTTGATACGAGTCAACTTGGTAATAACTCAGAGGCTGACGTCAGCAGTGACGTCAGCTAAATCGGGTTACGGATCCGGATTCCGTCAAAGCGGATGGTCAGGCCCCGACCCGCTTCGTACTCCAAAACCCAAACAGGTGTAACTGCCTTAGGGCGCCCACTTTAACCTCACCTGATCACCCCTCTCTTCTCTGTGCTCCCAGCTTGGGCTCGGTCACAATCGACGGCGAGATTTCAGATCCAAGGTGGCGGTGATGAAGATCCGGCGATGCCGAGTAGGCTCGATCAGAGGAGCTAATCCGGGGGCTCTCGAAATGTTGACGAGGACCAAACGAAGAGGTTGAATGGCTGAAGAGGCTCCGGAAGCTTCGATATAAGTCCAGGAAGGTTCGACAAGGCTCTGATTCGAGCCAATCCGCTCCGATCTGCTCCTAATTTGCGCCGGTGATGAAGTCGGCTCAAAGGGGAGGACGCCGGCGAAGTTCTAGAGGTAGACGACGGCGTGGAGACCTGATCTGAAGATCTCAGGCAAAGACGTGATGCCGAGACTCCGGTGAAGGCGCTGTGATGTAAAGGAGGGGTCGTTTATGCTCTATGATGTCGGATCTAACTTGAACTTCGTCAGTAAGGCTTGGATTTGGCGTCGGAGGCAGACGGCGAAGGTGATGACTTCGTTGGTTTGGGCACTAGATCTGGTGAAGGAGATGGGATGAGGACGACGGTGACGGTGGCGTCAGAGATCTTCGGTGACGGTGACTTCATCGAGTGGAGGCAAGGACGAAGACGAAGGCAAAGATGTTGGAGATCTCCGATGGCGTCGACTTCAGTGGTGGAAGGCGACGACGACGGCTTCGTCGGGTCTGACTATGATGGCGGCGGAGGGCGTGGCTGTCGGCGGCGGCGGAGGGCGTGGCTGTCGGCGGCGGCGGAGTGCTGGTGGGTTGACGACGATGAACAGTACAGATTAGGATTTTTCAGAGATTTTCGAAGGGAATTTCAACAGTGTATTTTTTTGAATGGATTAAATCTGGATCCGATGTAGATCTAGGGTTTGAAGAGTGGAAGAGAAATTTGAAAAGGGAAAATTTTGAAGGAAATTGAAAACCAGGGCTCTGATACCAAAATGATGTAAAACCAACATGGATCGCAATCACCTTCAAATCGTAACCAAATTTGAAATTGAGAACAGGATAAAATTTTGGGTTTTCACCCCTTACGCGGGCTTCTCACCCAAAATTCGAGAGCAGATAAACTCAAGAATTAAACCAGATAATTTGAGAAAATTTTAATCATTCAATAAATTCCAATAGTATAGTCCAGGGTTCCAATAGTATAGTCTAGGGGGTCTTATGTAGACTTTACAAAAGAGGACTACTGGGAAATAACCGATGTGGTACTAAACGTCCACAAAGAACACCTACTATAGAAAATAAAGCTAAAATGAAATAAATCTGAAACAAATCCAATCTAAAGCCAAAGAACTGCAGTGTGTCGCTTCCTGAAGTATACTCGATCGAATCTGCCCCTGCGCGGCATGATGTCCTCATCAACAAGTAGTTCGTCTTGCCTGCCACATGGTTGGTGTTTGGCCGATATGATGATTATACTCGATCTTAATATAAGAGGTTTGAGTTGTCATGAGAAAAGCGGAAAAGTCAAGGAGTTTCGCAATTTTTATAGATGTGATGTTGGTTTTTTCAAAGTGTCAAAAATCTTTTCCCCTTTTTTGTTTGCTTTCCGCTCCCTTTTTTTGTGTGCACTTTTTTTCTTTGTGTGTGTGTGTGTGTTTGTGTGTGTGTTTGGGGGGGGGGGTTGATTTGCAAGGGTTAATGACTGGGTGTCTTGATTCTATTGGTGCTTTGGGAGGTGAGCTCATCAGATGGAATTTGCGAGAGTTTGACTGTAAGATGTCTATGTGGGTTGGTTTGTGAACTACAAAGCTCTGTATTTTCTCATCTGGGAAATCATTCTTGTCTTTGGTCTATGCTCTAACCACTCTCGCTCGGTTCTCCTTCAGAGAAATCTCCTTTGCCATGTTATTGGCTAATAGCTTCTCATTTTATTGGGTGACTTTAACATCACACGTTATTCCAATGAGCACAAGGAAGATGACAAGGAATATGATAATCATTAGTCTAAAATTGAGATGTTTAATAATCTAATACGACCTCTCCAGCTCATTGACACCCCCTTCGGGACATTGCTTTACCTGTACCAACAAGAGAGATACTCTTTTCTTTGCTCCTGTGCATCATTTTCTTATCTCATTGGAATGGGATGAACTCTACCCGCTATCCAACTTCGAGGCTCTCCCAATTACTCTTGCTTATCATGTTCCAATTGCTTTGTTCTCTGGAAAATCATCAACACTAAGATGCCCATCCAAATTTGAATACATATGACTGGAAAAGGAGAGCCTTCCCTCCCTCATTATAGCATAGTGGAACCTCACTAATGCTGGCAATTTGTTGAATAACACAACTTAGGCTTACAATTAAACTGCATGAGTTCAGCCCCTTCCTCGAAAAATGGAGTTATGGTCATTTTGGCATGACAACTAGTTATAAAGCTAATCTCCTTGACGCCATCCACAATCTAGGAATTCTACTTGAAAGTTGTCCTCTCACTTTGTTGCAGTCAAACGATAAAGATACTAGTGCAACTGAATTGGATGATGCCGTTAAAGTGGAGGAGATCATGTAGAAGCAAAGAGCATATCTCACTTGGTAGCAAGAATATTATATGTACTATTGAAGTGATACAGTTTTGGTCGCCTGTTGTCTGATAAATAGACTACCCTGACTCGTTTATTTTCCTCATCTGTGGAGTCATCCATTCCTAAATGCTTCAATGACTTACACTAATGTGAAACATGTATGCATAAATGGAAATCAACAATAAAATACTCAATCACACTTCACCAACATGAAACGATCGTTGTTAGAAAAAAATTAAAATTAATAAATCGGATAGATGTAACAAAATAAATGCGCAAACAAATTCAATTCAATCGTGAATCAATTAAAGATAATATATTGTGGCAAAAGATTTTGCGATCAATATTAAAGCTACTAAATTCAAAGGCAAGCATATGCACACAATCTCACTTTTGATAGACATCAGTTAAATCGATAAAATATCAGAGATTATTATCAAATACGAAATAACTAATTAAGATAAGAGCGTACCTACATTAAACCTCAGTTACCTGTAGTCGATGTCGGTGCATAGGTTTCATCATCATGAATGCAACGGCTAAAAATTGCCTGAATTAAAGTCTGTATAAGCAAGTTACGGGCTGAAAATCAATACGATACCATAACGGGTATGTTTGATGTTGTGAGTCTGTTTATTGTAGCTCGTGGGTATATATTGTAGCACACCGGGTCTAGTACTGTAGCTGTACTGTTGAAAAAATTCTAAATTTTTTTGATATTCTTTTATTAAAGAAATTGAGAAATAGAAATAAGAATTTGAAAGGAAATTAGAAATTGAGATTAGAATTTTGAAAGAATGAGAAAAGAGATAAGGGAGAGGATAAACTAACTAAGACTTGACACTCTAATTAGGATTTCTTTAAGGGTTTTACACAAAGAGAGAAATTAGAGAGACAAACTCACATAATTTTGAGAATTTTCTTCATAATAATTCTCATTGCATATATTATTTGAAACAAGAGACTTTTTATAGGCTTTTACAAAATTGAAGACAATTCAAACTAAAAACTCCTTAATTAAAATAGGATTACAATTTCAACTTTTAAAAACTAAAATTCTCAATCAAAGTGGGATTCCAATCAAAAGAAAATCAAAAAAAAAAACTCAAAATAAAGAAACTAGAAAAATAGAATTCTACTGCTACTGAAAATCTGAAACAAAGTGTCTTCTCTACTCGTGAAACACATGCCATACACGTGACTTGATGTCCGCATCATTCTCCCCGTGTTGGAGAGAACTCGACTCCGTCGAGTTAGAAGTGAAAGTGCTTTCATACTGCTTCAAAATTTCATGATCATTTTTAACAATTCACTTCAGATATTTTTGAATCTCACCATCTTGGGTGGTGATAATTTTATCATTTAAAAAGTTATCAATGACCTACTATATGGGGTAAAATATCTGATAGTGGTGAAAGAAATAAGCTTATGGGAAGCTTATCAACAAGTGGGATAACATCATGATGTTTATACACTAAGAAGTCAATATTAAAAGTAGAACTGATGCCAAAATTTATAGGAAGATCTATAACATAATATTATTATTCAATTTCATCAAGATTTGAAATGGATCAGAACTACAAGCAATCAACTTTTAAACAACATCACCAACATTCAAAGTATTTAATCTATTCCTATCATCAGCTCGTATCCTATTATTAGCGTTGTTTGTGTAATTTTATCACTGATCTTCAGGGTTGTTCGTGCACATGTAATGTAAAAGATGATACAAATGATAATGCAGACTTGATAACTTAATATTGATCGGCTATGTGGATAAAATCTGTGGAGAATTTTAATTTAGTACCTAACATAAGCCATAGGAGAAGAGAATGGTGTCGGCATTAGGGGAAGGGGTTGGTGACGAAAATAGGTAACGACAACAGGGTTCGACAGTAAAAAAGGCGGAGAAGGTTGTGTTGGTAATAAAGCCGGAAAAGGGAAAGGACGGGTAACAGTAAATTCTTTAATAACATGAGTGACTTTCAGAGAAATAGTATTATCATGCTTAGATACTTCAATAAGAACTTAGTCATTGATGGCAATATTAAATGGGTTTGGACAGTTGGTAGCAACATGCCCATAAACTTGACATTTGTAGAACTTAGTTGTGGGACCAATTTTGAAAAAGTTATTTTCAATGTTCTTACTTTTATTATTATCAGACTTTTTTTGACTTCTCTAACTTTGGGGATCCCACAAGGAACACTAACTTTCAAGTTTTGATTGTAAGAATTCATGATTTGGAGTATGTTATTAAGTTTATCCATGATATCATCAAGTATTGGTTAAGACTCCATGGTTTGGTTCAAGGGAGTGAATTTGACCGGTGGGGTGAAAGTGTTTTAGACCTATGAGATTGAACATATGGGGAGGTCTAAACTTATAAAAATATGGTGGCACATATTTACTTTTTAGTTCATTCTTCATTCTACCCCATGTATGAATTGGTTTTTGACATTGGACTGCATATATGTTCTCTAAGTTGATCTAATACTGACTAGCTGGACCGGCCAGTTTCACGACAGCAAACTTAACTTTCATAGGCTCAGTCATGTGAAATACTTATTTAGTTGTTGTGTCCAATCTAAGTGAAGTTGTGGGTCATGACATCAAGCTTGATGCTTTTCAGTAATTGATCATCGAGATTAGGTGGGTTATCAGTGTTATTACGACTGTTATTTTGCGGTAGGGTTTGGTCACGTGTGGCTTCTAATTTGGCCAATCTCTCTTCGATTTTAGTAAGAGTACCTAACTTGGTATTTATCTCGGCTAGCATTGCAGCAAATTGTTGGAGATCCATTAGAGCGGACGGTGGGATTTTCATTAGGAATTTACTAGATTCGTCTAGCAAATATGGGGTACTATTATGGTTGACATACAATGTATGAGTCTTAATAAGAATGCAAATCTAAACTAATTTTAATTTTGTTCTGTTGGTATTTTTTTTAAGATTATCAGATTAATCAAATCCTAATTTTACCAGTCCAATTGGCCAAATCAGCGTAACTCTGGCAGGAGATTTTTCGCTCTTAGCATTTCTTAATTAAAGAACCACGTTGAGTATCTTTTCTTAGTTAAACACCAATCATATGAAATTTTAGGGAAAAATTTACCCTTTAATGACTTCTAAATTACAATAATTTTTTTGGGAGTTTGAATAAAATTTAACTAGATGCAAGAAAGTAAATAAACGGACTGATATGCAAATCCTACCTAACTGAGCTCTGATACCAAACTGATGTGAAACAGATATGCGTGTATGGAAATTAACAATTAAATACTCAATCACCTCCATTAATATGAAAAGATCGTTGGTAAGAAAGATTAAAACTAATAAAACGGATAGATGTAACAAAATAACATGCGTAAACAATTCCAATTTAATTAATTAAAGATAATATATTATGTGGCAAAAGATTCTACGAGCAATATTAAAACTATTGAATTCAAAGACAACCAGATACGTGCAACCTCACTTTTGGTTGACAACAATTAAATCGATAAAATGTCGGAGATTAATTGTCAGACTCAAAATAACCGATTAAGATAAGAGCTTATCAACTGAGAATCACGTCAGACATCAGTAATCTTATAGTCGATATCGGTGCGCAGGTCTTGTAATCACGAACGCAACAGCTCAAAAATTAGCAGAATCAGAGTCCGTATATGCAAGTTACGGGCTGAAAACCAATACGATATCTTAACGGGTCTGTTTGGTATCGTGGGTCTGTTTACTGCAACTTGCGAGTACGTTACTGTAGCACACCGGGTGCAGTATTATAGCAACACTGTTGCAAAAAAAAAATTCTAAATTTTTTTATTTTCTTTTGTCAAAGAAATTGAGAAACAGAATAAGAGTTTGGGAAGAGAATTAGAAATTGATATTAGGATTTTGAGAGTGGGGAAAGCGCTAGGGAAAGGGATAAACTAACTAAGATTTCACACTCTAATTAAGATTTCTCTAAGGGTTTCACACACAGAAATTGTAGAGAGATCACAAGCTCACATAATTTTGAAGAATTTTCTTCACAATATTCTCATTGCATATTGTTTGATACAAGAGGCCTTTTATAGGCTTTTACAAAATTGAAAACAACTCAAACTAAAGATTCTAATCAAAATAGAATTATAATTCCAATTTTTAGAAACTAAAATTCTCAATCAAAGTGGGATTACAACTATCAAAAGAAAACCAAAAATAAAAAACTGAAAATAAAGAAACTGGAAAATAGAATTCTACCCAGCTATTGGGAATCTGAAACAAGGCGTCTTCTCCACTGGTGAAACACGTGTCATACACATGGCTTGATGTCCACATCACACACTTTTTTCAGGAAAAGGCTTGTTATTTCTTCATTAAATTGTTCAGTCAGCCAATAAAAAGTTTCCACTTGTTCTCATCATTTGTTTAATTTGTTTTGTCTTAACATCCATGTCCTTTCATGTACATAGCACTGATCCTCTTTTACCATTATTTTTCAACCAATGATGAAATCATATGTTAGACCACTAAGAAGGAAGATCCTGCAGAAGTCAAAGGGAGATTGAAGGTCAGAGGATTACAGCAGAACTACAAAGAAAACCAGGATGTGGTGGGTTGCAAAGTAAGTTTGGCCCTAGATTATCAACTGTAAAAGATTATTTAGAATAAGTCATAGCAAACAAGGGAATCTCGACCCCACAATTAGCAAGTCTAAAGGGTTATATAGAGAAAGTTCAAAAATCAAATAGGGTACGCTTTACAAAAGGAACAATTTGAAACATATTTTATAGTAGATCATACGTATATAATCTGATTGTAAATCATATCCTTATCTTCATTTCTTATAGATATAATCTGATTGCACGTCTTTGACATGTTGCTTTAAAAAGATTGAAGGTAACACTTAGTGTCTCGCCTAGAGTGAGAACTTCCGAGATGGTAACCCGTCCTGAAATTGCTCTTGCTCAAGCACACTTAACTATATATATATATATATATATATATATATTATATATATATATATATATATATATATTTTCATGGTTCCTCTTTTATTAGCTATGGTTAACTTTTCAGTTCATAGAAAATTTTTATACATCAGACACCCTCTTAGAACGTATCTTATATGGCGCATGAGTGTGCTCAGTATTCCTAAAAGGACATGTTCTCAAAAGACAGCAATTTCAGGATGGCTGATCCTTTGAAAGTTCTCACTAGGAGCATTACAAGTGGAATTAGGAAGTGGGCAAATTAAGTATCACATGTGGCAAACTTTTACTCCACACACCTAAGTTGTGAGAACCACCTTTTGAATCCATGAGAGCCACCAGGAGAAACCTCTAGAATTCTTAACTGTCTAGTAAAGTGTTAATATAGCGAGGATGTCATACCCTGAAATGACGGGACTAAGTCATAGTTCACATAAGATATGTGCTAAGAAGGAGTCCAGTATAAAAGAATTTCTACAAAGCCCAGAATTAATTGCAGCTAGAAGTTTTTAGGGAGGAATTGTGGGAAAACTACATAGTTTAAAGTGCTTGAGCAAGACCATTTCAGCATGGGAACCGTGGAAAAAAATATATAGTTAAGTGTGCTTGTGGGAGACTAATTGTAGGACGGATGGCATATAGGAAGTTCTCGCTTAGGTATGACACTTGGTGTTGTGCTGATTTTTGGATTTAAATCATGTAATCAGAATCTATTTGTTCTAACCTACTGCCTTAAATTTCATCTTTCCAATGATTAAGTCTAATTATTGTGTCAATATATGGTCTAAGATAAATTGTGATATAAGCATACCGTTTAGCCTATCAGTAACCGTGTCCGTTTTCCACGTATCAATTTGTATCTGTATCTGATTCTCTTTTTAATGATTAGTCTGATTATTGTGTCAATTTATGGAGCTCCACATTGTGAAAAAAGTGGAATTATCCCTTCAAGTTTTCTATGATATTACATTGTGTTAAATATTTTTAAATTTTTTCGATATATACCCTGCAAATCTCACCAATTTAGAAATTTTCCCCTAACACTATGACGAAACCTTGATTCTATGATGGGTGGCAAAGGGTCCGTCGTAGAGTCCCATATTTCTACTATGGGTGATTTGTCTTAATCTAATTTGGCTAGTTTTATATACTTTTAATTAGATTTGCAACTATCGGTTTCTTTCTACAATAAGGAAACTATACTTGAATCATTTTCATCAAAATTTTAAAAATATAAAGACAATTTTTGGGCACTCGCTAAAAAAACTGTTAGGCCTTCTTATTGCACATACTGAAACATTCGGTTAAGTGCAAAATAAAGTTTAGCAGCAAGAACCTTGTGCCCCAACTCTCGCTTCTTTTTCCCCATTTTCCCCTTCAGCTACTCAATCCGCACTTATGCGGAAACCCTAGAGTTTTTTAAATCTCTCTCTCTCTACGAGTTAAATGCCCAAAATTGATCTAACCATCTCCTTCAAATCACTCTCTCTAATGGGGACATCAGCGTCATGCTTCTCATTTGAATCAAGTCTGTATTTGTTTTGAGTATAGTATGTTTTTTCTTTTATTTTATTTAATCTTTGTTTTCATATTTAGTCCACGTCGGTTTTGTGGAGAAAAGTCAATATTTGTAAGCCTATTTATAAGTCACATTGCTTTCAATAAAATAGACCAGAATTTGGAGAAAATTACTTGAGTTATTTTTTCTTGAAGGGTGTGCCGCTCATGGCAGAGTGTGAAACCCTAACTATAAAGTCAAGATCGAGCGTGCAGCGTGAAGCGGCGTGAGGTCAAGATCGAGGAGCGTGCGGTATGAAGCGACGTGAGATCCAAAAGGTGGAATACCTTTTCGTTTATCCATTAGGTAATCATTAGCTATTTCTTTCATCTCTCATCTTTTTCAAGATTCATAGACCCCTTATTTTGTTTCACATCAATTTGATATCAGAGCAAGGTCAGAAAAATATAATGAATGATGAAAATTAAATTATTATACACGTTTTACTTACGCAAAGATTCCTGATGTGAAATTGGTACAATTTTTTGAACCATTCATTGTGAATGTTGAAATAAATTGGTAATCCCAATGAGGAGTTGGTGCAATTTGTTACTTCATTCACTTTTTTCTCTTTTGTCAAAATTTCCAAAAAAATCATATCCTAAGTATCTTTTTATCCAATCTCTCAACTCTCTATCACAAATCCTATCTTAACCACAAAATCAAATCTCCTCCACAAAAATAAGAATCTTAACTACAATCCAATCCTTAGTTACAAAAAAATCCAAATCTTAACATCTTTTATCTCCTCCCACGGATTAAAATCTCAACCACTAATTGTTGGCCCAAAGGCTCATGACTCTAACCTCATGTAATTATAGTACTAATGATCTTATCTCTATTTAAGTTTCAAATTTTTACCAAGATCTTAGTCGGTATTTAGCTTCAACAAAAGATTCAAAGTCGAGTTTTGAATCTAACACGTGTTGA